>OZ020614.1:56468191-56646311 GCA_963971575.1 Liopterus haemorrhoidalis
AAACGCGATATGTGAATATGTTAGGGAAAAAAATGATGACCAAATATTCCCAAAAAATCTAATGGTTGTATTTAAATTTTCCGGAACTAACCAGAAGTACAGGATATCCAGGACAACTTTGATTTTTTAAATGGGAACGTATATCGTGTTGGGTATCTTTGGATCGAACTTTTGAAAAGAAACAATATTTACTTTAACATTTTTTTTAATATCTTTTACGGTTTTCTAAAAAATGTATTCTCTAAAGCAGGGATGAGCAACCTTTTTTTACTACGGGCCAACTAGAAATTTAAAAATTTCCTGCGGGCCGCATACGAAATTTATTAAAATATGAACACAAGATGATAAACACAAATTATCTATTTATTAACAAAATAACAAAATTATTTAAAAAAAAATACACAAATAAAACATATAATAGAAATGCTAGGTATAAAAAAACAGTCAAAGATAATTATTATGGGGAAAAAATCATAAACAAATTTTAATGAGAAGTTTGGCATTGCTTCTTTGCAACCAATTGCTCTATATTGCTCTTATTTATGCTTTAAAATATATATGTATCTTCTGTAATTTAATGGCCTTTTTTGAAATTTGACAGACAAAAGCTTTGACGGGCCGCACGAAGAAGTACTCCGGGCCGCGGGTTGCTCATCCCTGCTCTAAAGCGACTTTAAAGTAAAGTATTTTACCAAACCATAGCTATCTAGTACTCCAGTTAGTCAGATAAATATTGTAAGCACGAATTGGTTACAAAAAATTTGGTAAAATAATTATTAGATCAAAATTTTCTATGGTACCGATTCACATTAATGTGCATTACGTCCTGATTTAAAAGGTGTGGAACAAGGTGATTTTTGCTAAAATCGTGTTAACATAAATAAAAAACAACTTTTCGTTCCTAAATCGAAGTCTTTAGAGGTTTTTCAAAAATAAAAATGTGTTGATTTATCCATGCATTAAGAAGTTTCATTTGAAACTAAAAACTTCAAAAAATATATATATTTTTTTTTCATTAAATACATATTTGTTTATATTTATACCGCTATGAATTGATTTGAACTTTGTACAGTTTTCCTATATGTGGGTCAAAGAGTTGTATAAGCATGCCAAATTTCAATTTTCTATGTTCAGCTGTTTAGCTACCTAACAGACAGACACATGATTGATGTTATACAGGCTTTTTTAGTCATTTCTAACAATATTTTTTTATTTATTTATTTACCTACAAAATGCTATTACTCTATATACAAAATTGTTGTCACATCTTGTGTAAACTAAGAACAGAAAGTAAAATATTTATATAAAATCTTTATCGTAAAAGCCCTTACAAAATTAGTGAGGATAAAACATTAATCACCTGATTCACTATTTTTTTCCCTAATTTTATTGCTTTCTGCATTTTAAACGTTCCAAAAAAGTTTAAATATCTACTTGTTTTCCGATGTGTATGCAAAATTTTCTACAGAACAACTATGTTTGAATCCAATCAAATGCTTCGCCAAATTAGAGGCTTCCTTTTTATTTAATCTGTATGCTCTCGTGTTCATATAATTCTAACATTCCTAAATATTTAACCAATCTGTATATCATCATCATTAGCAATCATTACAGTCGATGACTTAACAGCCGAAATATATAGAGAAATAAATATTTAATTCTGTGGAATTTCATCTTGTGTTTTTATTTTATTTTATGTGTTCAGGAAACCTTAATTTTATTTCATAAAAATACCCGCACATAATCCAAATACAGTCAAATCTTTTATTTCTTTTGAATTAATGAAGGGAGGTAAGACGCCAACCTACTTCAAAGTTAGACATTTTTTTGATGATGGATTTTTTTGTTGCGGGTGGCAGAAATAGAAATATCTTGATCTTATCTTTATTTTTTAATAACTAAATATTTATATATGCATGTTTTAAATAATCAGGCCAACACACGTTTCAAGTTTTAAATATGAATATAATACAATCATACATTACGTCACCTCTTGCCTTGCGTCTAGTCTTAAAAGCTTGGGCGTATAGTTTCTACTACTCACATAACATCTGATTATAATTTTATTTTAGGTATTATATTTATTGATAAATTCAAACTATCAAGGACAAGACCAGTAACAATATACCTATAAGCAGACACAAAACTCACATTAACAACATTTTACGGAATAAAAGTATCAGTTAGGTTGTGTGACACATTCAGATCAATTCTGTAAAAAATTACTGTGTAGTAACGTTACTACAAGATAAAATATTATAAAAAGTATAATGACTTTCATTCATGATAGCAACTGACCTTGCATAGGGACTCCACTAAATATACACATATATTCACAATTTAACAGATTGGAATATAGTTACAAATGTTACAAAATTATAATGATTAAAATAAATTAACAAAGTAATCAGTCTACTTACTCAGCAACACTCGTGGAACACTTATTCTTTATGAATAAAAATGAAATAACTTGAAGTACTCTTCTGTGACTTTGATGTTGTCAATAGCTTTTATATATTGAGACTAGACTGATTACTGACTTAAGACTTCACTCTCCTAGTTCCTTGAGTATACTACCATTAGTTCTTTCCACACTAGTCATTTTATATTATCTGTTATCAATATTTATCAATACTAAGCTTCACAAGGGTGACTCATGAACTCTAAAAAATGAGACTCTCATTACCACATATGTGAGAGTCTCATTTTTTAGAGTTCATGAGTCACCCTTGTGAAGCTTAGTATTGATAAATATTGATAACAGATAATATAAAATGACTAGTGTGGAAGGAACTAATGGTAGTATACTCAAGGAACTAGGAGAGTGAAGTCTTAAGTCAGTAGTCAGTCTAGTCTCAATATATAAAAGCTATTGACAACATCAAAGTCACAGAAGAGTACTTCAAGTTATTTCATTTTTATTCATAAAGAATAAGTGTTCCACGAGTGTTGCTGAGTAAGTAGACTGATTACTTTACAGCTTGTACTATTGTTGTTGTTTTTGCGCATTAAGTCGTGCGGTTTTAGACTGGTAGAAACAGTCTGAACTGGGCAATCGGTGGTTCGAGCCTCCTTCGTTGGTGATATTATTCGGGCGAGAATAATATGTTTACATTACTCTCATTTTCACAATCATTCACCCCTCATCCAGGTGTAGGAGCTCGTCCCCTGGCATCGGCGATTAGCCTCGTTGCAGAAATAGGCCGATGTAAAATAAATAAATAAATAAATAAATAAATAATATAAGCAGAAAGAAACAACTAGGAATACCATCGAAACGGGCAGAAAGCAATCAACCATATCAAATTATAAATGAATGAAGAGACAAACGAAAAAAAAAAAAGATAAGTAAAAGATTGCTCAATTTCACTTTGATAAAAACCCTAAAATTTCAATATTAAGATTTGACTTTCTTCTTGAATCTATTGCCGATGTTACACCAGATCAGTAACTCGTACGAGTTACTTAAAGCGAGTAGTCAAAATAAACTTTTGCAGAATATTAGAATTTACACGCCTATCCAGTAATTCATTAAAGTACAGCGTTAAAATCCTCAATTGCATTGCGTCAGCAATATTTCTTATCGCTGCGTCTCGAGCTTGTTGGTTTCTATAACTAAGCAGTTGTGTGTTTTTAATATACACTCATCCCTCGATTTACACGGTACTCGATTAACACGGTTTCGCTTTTACGCGGTTTGAAATATGAAAAAAAAAACGAAATTGCAACATTGTAACTTACAACGAAAAAAAAAAAAAAAATCAGAGCTATAACAAGCTCTGACGAAGATTAGAGATTTTTCTACATATGTATGTATATATTGTATACATATGTATAAGACATATTTTTTTTTTCTATTTTTGTACCTTCTTAATTTTATTTACACGATTTTTCTATCTTTGTACACATATTATTAATAAATATTTGAAAATAAATATAAAAAATAATAATTTATTTAAAAAAACGAACCCTCTTTGTTTTTAACATTTTTTTGTGTAAAACGCTGGTCTCTATTTACACGATTTTCGATTTACACGGTTTTTCTAGGAACCAATCTACCGTGTAAATCGAGGGCTGAGTGTATGTAACATTTAATCCAAACGTACGTGGACATTTATAATAAACGTACGTGGATTTGTGATTGTGATGTAAAAAATACACTTTTATATTTCCCTTGTTTGTTATTTGGAGGAGAGGAATAAGGAAAAATGTTGAGTTTACAGGTTATTTCATTTTCGCTTCATTATAAGTATGCTTGTGCAAAAATAAATGTTTATCTAGAAAACATGTATAGTTAGTAACTTTTAACTTAATATCTGGTACCTATAATAGAACACCACATTTCTACAGCACGAGCCGACACTGGTAAAGACATCTATACATCCAATTAAGAACTTTTCAAATGAGTATTGAATGTCAATCGGGAATCTACGTACCTTCTCATTCCACAATAGCATAAACATTTTCCGGATTAAAAACTATTTTTTAATTATGAGTGACATTTGTATTTATGATCAAACAGAACTTTGTAAAGCGATAACATGGTTAAAGCATTAGTTAACTTTTTACAAATAACTTTAAATTAAATTATTTTTAAATAAAATTATTTAATTTTCCTATTAATTGTGTTGTTTTTCATTTATATTTCCTAGATAACTTTCCTAATAAAATTTGTGGTTTTAACTATAGTAATGCATTGAAAAATAGTTTTACAAATTTAATTATTTGGTTATTTGGAAAAAGGTAATTTAACTTTTTAAACGTAAACTACAAAAATGTAATAACAAAATGTCATAAATATAATTGAAAATTATTTAATTTAAATTTAAAAAAAAATCTATACATATATTCTGGATTTCGTTTTGAATAAATCCAATGATCTAATTGTATCGAATTACGGGGGATACTCAAAATCTAAACTTTTGATATATCTCACTTATTATAATTCGTATTAACTTAACAACAAAAACTTATATGACAAAAAATGCTCATAGTAAGAAAACAACGTGTTAATTTAAAGAGCTCTGAATGCGGCTTTAGCTTAAAAGGAAAATTGTGTATAAGAAAAAAATGTTTAGAATGTAGAAGCGTTTCTTTTCGTTTCATGACAGTTTTTAATAAGATAAATATTTTAGGGGACCCTGGAGAGCGCTACCTGTGGACGAAATATCTTAATTGTTATTTACTTAATATCACAACTATATGTAAAAGAGTAGTTTAGAATAAAGAAACGATTATTTTCTGTTTTACTTGAGATAGAAAATGTATGTAAGTTTTGTGCTACTGAGAACAGGTCTCTTTGATCGTATCTAATAGATAATAAATTGAGTGAAATTAAAAAATTCAAAAAGAATTCCCAGAATTAAACTTTATTATTGGTATTAAAATATTTAGTATTTGATATTAAATTCTTTTGATAAGTAATAAAATTTAATATATTTTTTATATTTAATATGAACACATATTTGCATTTATATACCTTTGATAAAACACCTCTATATATATTCAGATTTTAATTAGATCAGATTCTTGATATTTGCAAAAATCGTAATAAATGTTACCATAAAAATTATTGGCAGAAATTGGAAGACCAAACGTTGAACAAAGTAACAAGAGTAACAATTGTATACATATTTCGTATATGACAAAAATTGTTTAATATAATAAATAAAATTTTGTTACATGCATTTTTTCAGTTGGATGATTATTTAGGGAGTTCCAGGTGGGAGCACAGTCATGCGAAAATGAGTCGTTTTTTTTCCGCAATCATCGTAATCCTAGAGGTTACCACCTTTTCGCCTAGTCATAATGGTTGCCTCTACTATATAGTCTGTTAAACTGTTCACCTGTAAACGTGTTCCACTACATAATTTTGGCGGATTTATGTACCTCAGTAATATTATTGGTACACCCTAAAGTAAGAGCGTGAGGAGATAATTCTGACGAGTTAAGAAAATTCAGGAATTCAACTGGATAGTTAATGACATCTTGCTCATCTACAACGGTGTCGACAGACATGTGAGTACGGGAGAGAGATCCAAACTCACACAAGACATTCCCAGTACAAATTGTTGTAACTTTGGAACTACTGCACCAATTTTAAAAATTCTTTCAATTCTGTTTAGTGTATAAATCATGTACCGAATTTGCTACTGAAGAAATATTTGTAGTCAAATAGAAAATATCAACCAAAAAGATGGATTTTAAATTACCCGCGCGCGCAATAATAATTATATCTTTGGAGCTACTAAACAGATTTTTTGAATTCTTTCAATTCTAACATTTTCTAGCATTTCAAGAAAATGCGTTAAATAGGAATGGAAAACATGAGTTTCAATTCACCCACACGCACATATTTCATTATAACTTTAGACCTACGGAACCGATTTTAATAAAACACAACCTAAAACCTGACCAGATGATATAGCTACAGATTGAAAAAATACGCTGAAAATCGGATCAGCATTTCTCGAGTAAAAGCGCACATACAGGAAGACACACAAAGAGAGAAATACGTTGCCTTTTATATATACAGAGAAAAGATAATTTTAGCTAATCCCGTAGCCACCCAGAAAACCAGGCGGTCAACTGCTGGGCATTGGACCGCATTTTGAAAAATATTGGGCAAGAGCACAGAGAATCATCGTAAAGCAGAGTATGGCTGTATGTATTGTAAAAAAATCATTTATTTATTTCATTAATATTTACATAAACAATTTAATGAAAATGTAGACGTAGTTAAAATTTAATTTTAAATATACAGTAACTAACACAAAATGTATCATACAAATAAATGTGGCAATTATTTTTAATTAAATGTTAAATTTTAATTTATTTTTCAGTCTTCGTAAAAGCACAAATATGATGACTCATATCTATTTCATATACTGATACATTTCAAATAAACAATTATGCTGTACAAGGTAAAAGCAGAACCGGAATAAAACAATTTCAAACTAACAGTTCTTATTTTAAAACTCTACCAAGTATGTAAAACTGGTACTTAATGTTACAGGTATATCTTAATATACCTGTCGGCACTTACGCAGACCGATAAATTAAGTGTAGAGCGCATGTGCAACACACTTGTATAAATTATAAAATGAAACATCTTTGAACAACAACTAAATTTTTAAATTCAGATTAAACCCTTTTAACTATGTGGAATATTCAAGATGCGTAGATTTAGCGAACCTACCATCTTACAAAGTTTTGTTTAGAAACGCCTTTTGGTGCCCTATGCTCCCTTACGGGGTAAAGGATGAAGATGGCGAAGACCCTACACATACTAGTACGCTCACTCAAGTAGAATCCGTTTCAATATTGAAGGAGCCAGTAACATTACTGGGCATGCGCAAAACTTAAACGTCAAGTCAGTGGCGGTCAAATTTTGGAGAAAATAGAGGCCTAGCGATATTAGAAGATACCCCACGTGGTATGTGCGAATAACGTGTTTGGATTTGAACCTAGTCCATTTGATAAAATAGGAGTGTTTCAAATACCCATTCGTCGTACGAGGTTTTTTCAATCACGTCAATACGTTCAATACGTCAATATTTTCTCGTCGGGTAATATTCAGGAGCGCATAGGGGTTATCATCTAATATCGCATGGCCTCTTACGATTTAAAACAAAAGACTGCCCAAACTCCCAAACCAAACGAAGCCAGTGAAACGGCTGCTAGCCGACCAGTAAGCTAGCAACGAAAAAAGTATTAAATTTTCATGCCTGCACGTATTACGTCATGGCCCCTTTCTCTATTGAAATGGACTCTAGACATATTGACAGTACGTATGATCCCCACAGATTACAGGTTTCTTATACAAAACTAACAATCTGAAATACAATTATGTATCAAAATTTGCAGCGATTTTTTATAATTGATATTTATAATTGTAGAAAAAAAATATTAAAATCGCTCAATAACTTAATAATAGATATCAGACAACAATGTTCTGTAATTTTTTAAATTTATTTATTGGTTGCAAATAACCTTTATATTTATGTAGTTTTGTTTAGAAATGTGCAAATAATACGTCAAATAAAAACTGGATAAGTGCAAAAAAATAAAAATAAATAAATAAACGTACAATTAAACACAATAACAAATACCAACAAAATAAAATAAAATAAATAATTGCTCGTCGGATCTTATGAATGTCTTTATTTTGTTCACTGGCCCGCGACTGGTTTTATTGGACAGTGTTGTTAAAAATTTGACCATTCCTGGTATAAAAATAAAAAAAATATATTTTGATAGGTCATTGATTCCATATTTTTTTCTGGGTTTAATACTTAATAATACGGTCCTGTACAGTTACGTTGTTTACAAATAGACACAATATTTCTACAATAACATTTATTTATTTTATAGATAGATAATCGAAATAACATTACATATGTTGCAATTGGATCTGCGACGTTGCAAAATATTTTTAAGTAAATGCAATATTATAAAACATCCTGTTTTAACGCCGACACGATAAGTAGATAAGTAAAAATAGTTAATTTATGCATTAGGTAACAAATTACATAAGTCAGGATGAAAAATAAGTTTTTATAAAATTTCTAAATTATGACTTGAAATCTTAGCATTGTGAAAAAACAATGTGTAGCTAAATTTGAATCAAGCTAGAGTTTATGAAAAATATACTAACACATTCAGGTTAATTTAATATTATTTGTGAAATTTACATTTAAAATTTTAATTGATTAGAATGATTTTATTTATTAAATAGATACAAATATCTAAACAAAGAATAACACAAAAAGTTTTAATTTAACAAGGACGTGCCTGTCTTGACAGTTTGTATGGAACATATAGATAGCTGCAATTTTGTGGTTGTGTAATTGCCTACAGCTTATTTATTATTATTTTTTTTTTTTTTGTATTTTTGTATATTTGTGTATTTTGACATAATTTTATGTACAATTATTGTATTTGGTAAATTTAATAAATTTTTATTATTATTATATGTTGTTTGTAATCGTTCCTTACAATGAAGTTTTGCCTTATTAATGTGCGGAATCTTATAGGAATTTCCTCCTTTTTATGGTTGCTTCTAGACTAGTTTGCAATTATAGAAAAACAGTATCAAGGGTTTGTATGTTTAATGCATTAGATGCATTTTGTACGCATTCAATCAGTTCGTCGTTTGTATTCAGTGAAGCTGTATGTTGTAAGGATAAAAAGCCAAGATCCAATGCATTAAAATCTGGACTATTTGGCGGTTGCGATTTAAGTATTTTTGGAACTTCTTCCTTGCAATACAACACAATTTTGATCAAAATTCGCTGTAATTTGTCTAAAATACACGTTTTTTTGTGTGAATTAATTTTGACATAGGCAAAACAATTTGCGCGCCTTTTGTTTATTAGTTGCCTAGCAACCACTTATTTAGAAATAAAAACAAAAAGAGATCAAGATAATACTACTTTCGTTAATCCCAAATTTTTTATAGTACTGTATACCAGGGCTTCTTAAACTGTGGGTCCCGACCCCCCGGGGGGTCGCCAGGCTACTGACGGGGGGTCGCAAAGATCTGCTACTTTTGAGTAATAATAAATAAATTTTTAGAATCTACAAGGTAGATTCTACAATGTCGCGATATTACACCTACATCTACGGTCAATATTAATTTCATTACATGGTGGGTCGTTTAAAATTTCCTAGTTTTGAAGGGGGTCGCTATATGAAAAAAGTTTAAGAAGCCCTGCTCTATACCAGTGTTTCTCAAATGAAAACGTACCGTCAGCAGTCAAATATTTAATTTTCTACCGCGGACCAGTAAAATATTAAATTTTGTACCGCGGACCCCTAAAAATAAATGTACTACTAAACAAACTGTATATGTAAACTCTACATATATCTTAGTAATAAAAATCACTGAAAAATGAACAAAATACACAGAAAATGAACAAAATATCATAAATAATTAACAAAAAAATCCCAAAAATAATAATTTATAAGCCTTTCGAGGACCACTAAAATATTGGACCACCAGTGGTCCGCGGACCACCAGTTGAAAAACACTGCTTTATACCATATTTTCGGACAAAAGGAGTATATTTTTACTTGCAATTCTTGTCGACAAAACATTGAAATAAGCAACCCGCACTACTCAAAGGGACAACCTACCGTCACCCCGCCTACGGAAGTGCTGGCTTCATAACAAGTTGCCCGTGTTCAGTCTCTATCTTATATAACCTCATTGGTAGAAAGGCTATTTTAGCCTACACATCCTAAAAAATATCACATGATTGATCTGAACCGAACAATATTCAGTATGAGAAGAAAACTGTGTGAGTAGTAAGTCCTTTTGAATTTTTTTATTTAAACTTTTATTGTTCCTCCAGTTCTTGAGTCCTAAAGACGCTAGTAATTAAAATATTAAAACTTTTGTTTAATTTCTTTAATATTAAAAAGTATAATGATAGTAGCACGCCTCTGATAGTCGTACGCCTACTACAATTCTACAAGTTAATAAATATTTAATATTTCAGAATCAAAACACTTAAATGATACTTCAAGTGCATTAATTCATTATTCCACATTTCTAAACAAAATAAAAATATAAAATATCGTTCTAGTTCCTTATTATGCCGTGCGCTCAGTGATGTCTCTAGCGTTGCTTATAGTTTGCAATCATTACTTGCGGCATACGACTAAGAAAATAACTGAATAAATTAACATTTAATTACATATTATCAGGGCAACAGGGTAGAAAACTAGGCAACGGCCTTATATTGCAAGTATAACGAGCTCTAATTATGTTATTTGGGATATGATTAGTCCAAAACAAAAGCGAATTTCAGCGAGAGATTATCAGTTTTTGTAGATTTGACACTAAATATATTTCTTTAAGAGAATCCCGCACTGTTGTATGCAAGGAATCACTGAATTTGTAAATAATTCATGAATAGTAAAGAATTTAAAAATACACTCATCAAAATGGTCTAGGAATATTTGATGAGGTCGGGAAAAGTTTTTTTATTTTATAAAGATTTTGTTAATGGTGTGTAGGCAGGGTCGCCGCGTGTGTGTCCGCCGCCCGTGTGACTGCATATCACAGACCTCCCTTTGCTAGAATCGAGTCCAAATGCCGCAAATGTTGATGAAAGTATGCACACCTGCGCGATTTGGGTTCGATTCTAGTGGAAGGCTGTTTTGTGAATGCTTTCACACGGGCGACTGACGCATACGCATACCCTGTTTACAAGCTACTGGTGGAATTTTAAGGGGTAACAAATGAACATTATCTTCTTGATTTTTTGGGCATTTCTATCTTCAACTATTTTGATGAGTGTACCGTTGCATTCCAACTGTTTTATTTTGTGTTATAACACCAGCATGTTCATTGTATTTATATTAAAATAGACCTGTTTTATGACTTTCAGTGTCAGGCGCGCACCTAGGGGTGGGGCTCACGGGCTTGACCCCAACAAGGTGTGGTTGTAACGTGTTTTTGTTAAAATATTAGTGAGGACCTTTTTTGTCATCACTTTTTATTTCAGAAGTGAGAACCTTTTTAATAATTTTAATAATTTCTGACCCCCCAATTTCTGGACGCGCGCCTGCTCAGTGTTACTGAACTTTTTTAAATAATTAAAATCAAGAAAATCTTCAAATGATATGGGCATAAATGCTGAGAACTATGTAACTACGGTACCTACGAAAGCCTGGTTTGTACCAACGTGTTCATAAAATCTTTCCGCAGGTAGAAGCCTCTTTTTAAACTTCATAAATTTTATAAACAAACTTAAAATCACTCAGGCACAATAAAATGTTGAATATATTCATATAAAATATAATATTTTACAATTATCAGAACCAAAATTCTTATTATTTATATTTTTAAGCAGTAAAATAACCTGTGTTTAATACATTTGTTTTTATTTTGTTACAAAAATTCAAGGGCCTTTGGAAACAAAAATAAGTATGTATTATGAGAAACGATGCACTGAATATGTGGGTGAAGTCAAATTTTCTCTCCAATGTTCCAAACAAAAGATTTTGGTGAAAAACAAATTTTAGCCACCAATATAGATATTTTGTCTCCCTAGTATAGGTACTAGGGTGCAGATTATTGAAAAACATTTTTAATTAACTGTTCAATTAATTAATAACATTTTCAAAATTATTATCGAAAATATGCATGAGACTGGTCCAGTCTACAATCCTGTCAAAATTTTAAAATTAATTCATTAACCATTAAGCCAGTTATATCCTGTTTAAAACACGCGCGATATTTATAAATTACCTGGTCTGGGTTTCGAAGCTGGACCTTTGGACCAATAGAGTGAACTATCTACTAGTCAGTCGAACTCACGATATTTATTTCATGAGAAAACAGAAATGTTACTAAATATTATATCAACTTCCAATTAAAATAACTCATAAAAAATCTGGTATAGTAATTTACATAATGATGTACAGCCCACAGTGTAAAAGCCAGAAAAAAACGGAAATAATAAGTAAATTTTACATTGGAATGTACATAAAAATAGGGAACAAAAAGATGACCTTAAAAACTAATTTATCTTTTTTTTGTTGAAAAATTATATAGTAAAACCTTAAATTATGTGAAATTACACATAAATTATTCCATACTAATTCAGGGATTTTTAATAAAAGATAACTTTGCTATTTTTGAATACTGAGTCAGCTTTTATAGAACAAACAAAAATATGTAATTGTCAAAATTATCTAACCGTAAAAAACTAATCTTAAAACGTAAAATAGTGAATTTTTTTAGTACTTACAATGCTTTATAACAAAATTGTTAAGATTAAAATTGATTAATACACTTTGTTAGATAAAAAAGTAACATTTTCATGAAATTGGTTTCTTGACATTTCAATGAAATTTATATTCTATTGTTCCATATAATTTATCATGACAAATATTCTCAGGGCTATCACTTTTCATTAGTAATATGATTAGTAGTGCCTGTAGGCAATAGAGTAAAGTGACCAGAACTCCCCCACCCCCCGCCCATCCAATCATATATTTTTTTAAATTTTTTTCGGTCTGTTCAGGAAACATGAAACAATGTTAGAACGTAATTAATGTACTATCATAATGAATTGTCTTTACGACAGCTCTTAGAATTTACATTTTTGCAACAAAGTAACAAAATATAAAATCGTAATTTATAAAAACAACATTGGAGTTACACAGAGTGGCCCAAAAGTCGCGCTACCACAGGAAAAAATCATAACAATCTTCCGTCATAACAATCAATGAGATCGTACGGGTTCGGACAGCAATGAAAAACAATCAAATCAGCTGACTAGTTTCGAATAAGTTTTATTATTCATCGGAACTACAATACATACATAAATACATAGTGTAAGTAGTAGAAAAACAATAGTACAGTAGTGGAAAAATTGTAAAAAATTAAATTGTAAAACATTTAAGTAAAATGTAAATCACAAAAATAATGAAAAAATATAATAATATAGAATATAAGCATTTTTTGGTCACATAGTGAGGGAAAGAAATATTGAGTGGAACTTATGTAGTGGACCATGTGACAAAGAACGTGAGGACGTAGAAGAATAACTGCTGTTTCTAGTATTATAAGAGACAGGGACTCAAAATTTTCAAAAACTAATTAGTGCAGTGGATGATAGAACCAAGTGGCGTTCCATGGTAGCCGATGTCTGTAGCAGATATGGCACTTGATTGGATTGGATAAGCATACCTGATGAGGTATTGTTACACTTTGTTACATTTTTTACATTTTACTTAAATTTTTTACAATTTTTTCACTACTGTACTACTGTTTTTCTTCTACTTATACTATGTATTTATGTATGTATTGTAGCTCCGATGAAGAATAAAACTTATTGGAAACTGGTCAGCTGATTTGATTGTTTTTCATTGTTGTCCGCAACCCGTACAATCTCCTTCTTGATTTATCATATACGCACATGACACATTTCACACCTCATAACAATTTTAATTTTTAGGGTTTTGTAGGTATGACGACCGTCTGTCTGTTTGTCTGTACGGTAGAAATTGTAGTCAAACGGCTTAACATAGAATGTTGAAATTTGGCATGCTTATACAACCCTTTGACCCACATATAGGAAAAATACTGAGAGTTCAAAAAAACACATCCCGAGTAAATATAAATAATTATGTATTTAATAAAAAAATAAATACTTTTTTTAAATTTTGAGTGGCATACCAAATGAAACATCTTAATGCGTGGATCAACAAACAAATTTTTATTTTGATAAATCATTTTTTTTTTAATTGGATTTTTGCCAAAAATGTGTCAAAAAACTATTGTCCCCCACCCTATCTCCCAGAGTGATTGATCTAAAACTCTGAAAAAAATCTCCGTAATAAACATCGATGGGAATCGGAATAGTTCAACAGGAATTTTTGATCAGATAAGTTTTTCGAAAAATGTAATTTTTTTTGTGTCGTTGATAAAATAAACAATATTTTCTTAAAATTTATTGTGTGGTATCAAAAGAAAGCTCTTAAGGTGTAGATTAAGGAACTATAGGGCCAAAAAGGATTAAACTAAAAATCGGAAAAAAATTTAGGTAATGTACATTGATCTGAGCTGGAAACATACGAGAGGAATTTTTGAACAGATTGTGTTCCGCAGGTTGAAACCTCTTTTTATGTTTTAAAACTTAATAAATCTTATAAACAAACTAAAAATCTGTCAGGCGCTCTATTGATAGGCGAAGGAAAGCAGAGAGGCAGAGAGAGATATAGTTTAACTGCAACGGGTACGCCAGCTTGGATTATAAATTCTCAAAATCTCAAAAATATTTACGGACAGATTTATGTTATTTATTTAAGGAAACGCATTTAGTTATTTTCTCGAATGCTCTGGAGTCAAACAGAGTGACTCGGAGCACTCCGAGCTTGCTTCCCGAACCCACCTAAACACACCAGAGTCAATCTTTACCTTAAAATTAAAAAAAATAATCAAATTGATCGGACTACATTTGGTCTAAATTCTATGGCCGAAACAAATGCATGTTGTATTGCGCGAAACCTTCCGTTGTTAATACAAAAGGTGGCCACACTAAATATTAATTAACTCTTGACACTATTTTTGTAACAGTGTCCACTCTTAAAAGATATGTACTTGTTTATTTTTTTAATAAATATTGTTTCTGTTTTCCAAAGAATATTGTGTTCATTAATTTTAAAATACATATATGCACAAAATCTTAATTAAAAATTAAAGGTTTTGTACGAAACTTTAGGAGATATGGTTATTTGTTTGACAAGGGTAGGTACTGTCAATTTATTTTGTCCCCTATTGTATTAATAGTAATCTATATAATTGCTTTAATAATGTATTCATTTTTTATTTATTTATTGTTTTTTTCCTTGTTTTACTTTTGAAATTTGTGTTTAAAACTTATAAATAAATACTGAACAATTACTCTCATCTCTGACTGATTTATTTTTCTAAATGAAAAAGCGAAGGTAACTATTTTTAGTTAATCGATGAGAGTTCCGGTATTTATGTTTTTAGCAATACGCCACTGAACTCAACTGAACTTGATGTTTAAAAACTGAAAATACGTTTTATATGGTTTTAGATATATTCAGCCTATAACCGTTTTACGGCGCTTCGAACGCCAACGCAACTTGCTAATTTTAATATATTCTGCCTCTGTTTACATAAAAATATAAAATGAGTAATAAATGACTTTTACGAGTTCTTTTAATACAATATTCCTTTAATAAAAATTTTTTTTGGTCCAGGCGGTTTATTACTATATGGTTTCCAGTGTTTATGTATATCCCTAATGTTAATTTATTCTCTTTATCCAGCATGTGTTCAGCAACCGTGAAGCTCCAGTATATGTCAGTAGAGACGAGTCGCCCATGCGTTGCAACGCGCACGCGCATGCCGCTAAACGCGCCTTGTTTATGTAAAAATGTACATTAGTGAGTAGTGTTCTCTTGTGTGAAATTATGTTAGTAGTAATGTGAACTTAAATATAAATTCTCACTATTTAAGAAACAGTTAGAGTAAAAAAGCACGTGCCTTTAGCATTTCCGTACTTCCTATTTCCTCATGTCATTATGAATTAGTCATTAGTTTGTATTCTTTTTAAATTATAGCTATTTAAATTTACATTACAATGTGCATATATAAATAAAACAATATTATTGCCGGTCTACTGGATTTAATATGGAGCTATATGAAAATAGATGTATATTATACGTTATGTAAATTTACATTGTTGATTTTTCTTTCGAATCATATGTTTAATATGACATTTCATTTTAAAATGTTTACGTATTCAGGATTTTTCTATTACCATTTTTCACCCACGGCAGAATGCTAAAACTAATATGTTTCATGTCGGAATATATACTGTGAATCATGAGATTTGGCCCGCATAATCATTTAAATTACATTGCTAATCCAGACAACTCTCATGAATCATGGCATAATGTCCAGGGCCTTCATTCTCCTGAGTTATTTCGCTTCATAAAATACCTATTTAGGTGGTCGAGGTTATAAGAGACTGATAAAATGTACAGATGGGTATCGCTTCACAAAATATCGATAATTCGCATCGAAAGAATAATAATAATATATTACATTAAGAAAAGAGATACTCGCGCATCTTACCTCACTATTATATCAACAACATATGAATGTTCTACTTGGATAAAATAGCCTGATGTATAGATGCTGAATGCAACTAAAGTAATCTTGATGGCCGCTTACGCCCTTATGTCCATTCCCAGGGCCGTCGCAACCTGGGAGTGCAAGGAGTGCACCGCACCTCGGCGGCAGATTTTTCGGGCGACAATTTTTTATAAATGTAGGTTAATTAATAGATAATAAGTAAAATTCTTCGAAAATTATTTTAGAGACTTAAGAAATTGCATGTAACGTTTTGGCGTTATGCAAGAATATGCAAGAATTTGCTCATCATCGCTCATAACAATTTGAAAAAATTATACAATTTGAAACAGCAACGAAGTCTGTATATAACAACGTCACGTGTCAAGGTCGTGCGCCACAGCTAGCGCGAACGGTTGGGGGGAAATAGACGCCCAAAATCGGAGCTCGGTGCTACATGTCGCGCTCGTAACTCGCAAACCAAACGTCGTAGAGAGGTCGGGTTTGTTTCATTTGATAGATAATCGATTACTTTACTAGAGTATGAGTGCAAGAAGAAACCAAAGTGTTAAAATATGCCTAAAATTGATGATACATGCTTCCAATCTTTACCAAGCCTAAGAAAAATGCTGCTGAACGCATTAGATAGTACCGCAAACGGAAGGTTTTGGTATAGGCTGTAAAGTATTAAGGCTCCTAAAATCCCCAAAACCGGAGCTGAGCATGTCCGAGAGTACAGGGCCAGAAAATCCGCAAAGCAACCTTGTTATAATAAACATAACAACATCCCGAAAGCCACCAAATTCTACGCCTAAAACTTCTCGGATCTCTCGAACAGAGAACCTCCTCAAACGAGTGTTGTTCAAGTCAACAACACGCTAATCTATACAACACAGAATAGCACAAAATGTTTTAATTGTTAGCGCAGAACGATCAGTGCGCTAAGTGTTGTGTTCCACTGTGCGTGGGTTAATGACTGATGAATATTCTAATTTATTGGTACTTGTGTGTTGTCAAAATTAACGTGCTGAAACAATAAATTTTCTTTGATTTATCGATAGTAAACTTTCTGTGTGGAAAGTTTTCTGTATTGTAGTAAGTTCTATATGGAAATTTTAAATTCGGGT
Organism: Liopterus haemorrhoidalis; assembly: GCA_963971575.1. Taxonomy (NCBI): domain Eukaryota; kingdom Metazoa; phylum Arthropoda; class Insecta; order Coleoptera; family Dytiscidae; genus Liopterus; species Liopterus haemorrhoidalis. Next base: position 56,485,943 of record OZ020614.1, read on the forward strand.
CTGTTTTTTAAGGCAATGTGATGGTATCACCCGGGCGGCGAATCCGTACGCGGCGCTCATGCCTTTTGAAAATCATTAGAAACACACCTCATTTCAAAATAATGAACTTGACCCAGACCAAAATAGGGCTCTGCGCATCTACCCAATTTATTTTCATTAATTAATTAATTTAATATCACTATAACATTGGATTTCTTCCATCAATATTGAAAAAATGTCAAACAAAAAACATCTATAATTTAAAACAGCGATATTTGTATAAAAACGTTGTTATTGATATATGTACGTACTTAACATAACCTAACAAAACAAAAGAAAAAATACTATCATTGTTTTATATAGTTTATCTTTAATTATAGAATTTCTGCAGATGGAGGATTAATTTCTTCCGAAACTGTCAATAAAATAATTATTATGAAGAAACGAAAAAGTTTAAACCTTCATTATTTAAACCAACCATCCAAAATATAACTGGAAACTCTTAAGTTAGGTCCACATTGCGAACCGAACCTGTAATGTATCAAGTCAAGTAATGCTCGCTTGAAATCTGTGTCGCGAGTTGAAGCATGCTACGAACATAAACAAAAAAAAAAAAAAAAAATCAGTAGGGAGTGTTATAAGTTCATAATGTAGAGGCCAAACATCCAAATTAACCTATAACTTTTTTTTTTATATTTCTAAAGTTTAAATATTCTTAAAACACTGAGCAAGCCTTCAGATATATCCGACTTACCAGTGAAATTAATGTAAATTAAACAAAAATTAAGAATTATAACCTCACTTTCTGCACGAGATCAGAGCCGTAGCAATGTTTTTGGTGGCCTTGGCAAATAAATTAAATTAACTTAAAATAGCGCCCTTTTTATTTTAATAGACAGGTGAAAATACAAGTGATGATCTAAAAAAAAAAAGGTTTTCACTTCCAAAAAACTGAAAACCTATATAAACGGTCCTCACTTCCAAAATAAAAGTGAAGACCTAAATAAAAAGTCCTCACTTCTAAATACAAGTGAAAATCTAAAAAAAAGGGTACTCAGCTTTTAAACTATAAGTGATGACCAAAACCAAAGAAAACACATGATGGCGCCCCTCCGTAGGCCTCGCGCCCCTGGCATTTGCCCCGCTACCAGGGCATTGCTACGGCACTGCACGAGATCATTCTAATCGTGGTTTTGAAAAATATTTGACACTCTCGACCGTCATTGTCTAAGCACATTTGTAGTTTTTAAAATTACAAAGTTGTAAAGGTAACAATTCCGAGAATACATCTCTCTATTCGCGACTGAAACTAACGTTGGCGGCGCTGCACACAACAGCTGATGGCGGCTGAGAAGCGTATATGTCGGAAGTTTTTTCTTAATATTTATCTGTTCAAACAATATTTCGGCAAAAAAGCACTGTATTTAAGTCACTATATTTTAAAATACTTCTTAATTCACATAAACTGCAGCACAAGACGCTACAAATATTATCCAAATATACGCTTCTGTTTAATTTAGCCAGTCACTACCAGATGTTTCACTGTTATTTGCAGTCGCGAATAGTCACAAAATATTGAAAACATAATTGTCAAAATTAACGTTTTCTTTCTGGATAGTGATTGGTTCAAATTAGAAGTTTTAACTAAAATATATGCATAAAATCCCGAAATTTAAAAATATTAAAACAAAGTACATTAAAACCGCACATTAATTTATTACATAGAACATTTCCATGGTTTTCCAAAGCACATATGAGTTAAATAATTCAAAACTAAAAAAAATAAAACCGATTGGAGCTTAATTTGGAAATCTGAATGGGTCTTAACTCATGTTATGCAAAGTTTCGTAGAAAAAATAACTCCGGTATTCGGTTAAGATATGTTATGTTTCTATCCCTGGCCTCAACTCCTGATAAAAGCACTCTACACGGCGTGTCACTTTACGTGATAGATTACAGGATCAGTTCGCTAATCCGAACCCAGCTTAGCAAATAACTTTCAACGAAAAAGAACTATTACATCGATATGTGTAATAAAATTTCAAACAGAAAAGACATTTTTAAATGTACCTACTATTTAATTAAAAATGTGTGAGGATTACGGTTTATCTATATAGATATTAAAATTAGCATACCTATTTCAAATTTGTAAATAAAACGAATTATTACTGGTCTAGTAGATATAATTATGAACTATATTAAAATTGATGTACATTATAATGTAAATTTTAATCTAACTATGTTGATTTTTCTTTCGAATATTATTTGATACGTAGGTAGCAAATTTCATTAAAATATACTCTATTTTATAATATTCATGAAATGTTTTCCGAAATGATCTACCAACGCAAAGAGAACAGGAGTTTCTATTCAATTTTAAAAGTGGCGTTAAATCTGGAACTTTATATTTCAATGCCAACAGTTTGATTGAAAAAAATTGATGTGAAGTGTGAATTTTCACACATTTCAGGGTTTTGCACGTATTTAGTAAGTGAATGATGATTATTTGGGATGCCAAAACAAATTTTATATTAAAATATTTTTTCTGTTAATTTTAATTCGAACGCCTAATACTATTATTTAGGTTTCTAAATATGTGCAGTATTTTTTTATTTTTTTATATATAGCAAGGTTCATTAAGAATTTTAAAAATTGCGCCTATGACTTTTATTGGTTGTTTTAAGTTCCGCCCCTCTGATTCCGTGTACATTGAAACAGAATTAAATTATAATTTAAACAATTTCCACTGGTTATTAAATTTACGCTTTTAAAAATTAAATGCAACATTTGCCAAAATATAACAAGAATTTAAGAATATAAGAATTTTGAAAAAATAATTTAAACAATATAAAAAATTAAAAAAAAAAAAAAACAAAAAATAATATTGTCTCTTCTCGCAGGGTTCGATCCCTTTCGGATCGAGTTACTTGGGTGAAAAGCCAGCGTTAAAACCATTACACCAGCATACACGTTTCATTGTAGCGTGTTACAAAGCTATAACTTGTGTACATTATTAGCCAAAAATCACAAAAAATGCGTTTTTTTCCAAGAACATAATCTGACCAAAATACCTGTTATACTATTCCGGTTTACACCAATGTACATTACTTAGATTTTTTTCAGATTTTTAGTTTAAAACCATCTGGGCTACAGGGTGTGGGACAAAAAAATGTTTGCACAATTTTGGCAAAAATCGCTTCAAAATAATTTATTTTGCAAAAATAAAAATTTGATTGTTAATCCATGTACCAAGGGCTTTTATTTGATACCCTACTCAGAATTATAAAAAATATTAATTTTTTTCGATGAGCACATATTTGTTTATATTTTTAGGGGGATAGGTTTTTTAGATGTTTTAGTATTTTTCCTATGTGCGGGTCAAAGAATTGTATAAGCATGCCAAATTTCAACTCTCTAGATTCAGCCGTTTGGCTACAATTTTTACCGAACAGACAGACAGACAGACAGACAGACGACAAAATGACAGTATAAGGGTTTTTTGGTCACACCTACAAAACCCTAAAAATGGAGAAATGTCATGAAATTAGAAACAAAATATAATATTTAAGTTACTACGAAACCGGACATTTAAAAATGACTCAAGGACCGGTACCCTTACATTTAACATTGTTTATGTGGAAATTAAGTTATCGCTTTACAAATTCCCGCTCTACTATAGAGCATGGGAACCAATAAATTCGTAATGTCGTGAAATTCCTGTTAATAATTTGCAACAGTTTTTGGTCATACCTACAAAACCCTAAAAATGAGCAAGCCAACTAGTACCGAGTAAAATTAGAAGATATATAAAGAACGGGAACTTGAGTTCACTGTTGTCAATTTAAAAGTAATTCTTTCTATTTATGTAATAAGCAATACATTCTTCAGAATAAATTATATTTTCAATACTACAATACGACAATCAGGAGCCGGATGTATAAAGAATATAATAACCGAAACGATTGAGTCATACATACATATACATGATACATCTAACCACAAATTAAAGAGAATTAAAAACAGTAACCAACACTCTAACTGACAAATGTGGGAAGAAACCTCATTCTCATTTAATCGGTTTAGAATTACAAAATCTTAAATCATTCAAATAATTCTGCTGTAGAAATACAATCCTCACAGCTTACAAAAAAAAATTGGTACAAATAGGTTTTCTTTAGAAAATATTGTGTCTTCTGATCTATATCAAAGAAATATAATGAAATCACCGACCTGTACAACTCTCTACTGATAGGATTAACTTATAAGAATTTATTTTACTTTACCGGAACATAACAAAATAGTCTCATTTAACAACCTTTTATCTATAGCAAATGAAATTTTTATTTTCATTATAGCTACTTTTAAATATTACTCATTCTAAAATATAACGTTATATATGACATTTGACAACATAGATAATAAAAGTAATAAAAAAAGACATAATTTACAAAATTTCTAATTAAAAATAACAAACTAATAGTTAACTGGCGATATAGTTTAATGAAATCGAATGTTGCCTTGGGCTTTTTTGCTTAATCACTGTTAGTTTCTGGTTTTATATTACAGCATTTTAAGTAAAGGAAACAACTTATTTTTCAATGACAGTTAAGAATAGTAACTTAACACGTTGAAAGGGGACAAAAAGTGATCACAAGGGCGGCTTATATGTAAGGACAGATGGCAATGCCTTTCCAAGAAAAAAATATTCTCTTCATATTTTTAAATCTTCACATTTTTAAATTTTATGTAAAGATGTTATGATTCTTATTACATATTTCTCTCTAACATAGAAATTATTTACCATAACCGTGGAAACATTACATATACGTATGACAAAATAAATACTTAATAAGTATTATTACTAAAATTAAAATAACGTAAAAATATTTTTTTTTAAATCAGCTATGGCCACAGGACTTACCACCAAAAATCTTACATTTCTAGATGACTGCTTTTTACCAAAAGTTGAATAACTGATGCCATTGGCGTGAAAAGTTTAAAAATAAAGTTTCATAAAAATCCGTTTAGCCAAATTTGCTTTACAAGTGTCCGAGGACCGACAGACAGACATATAAACAGACCAACAGACGTCATGCTAAAAATAGTAAAAACATTATGTAGGATCCTCAATCCGTGGTCCATCGAAATTTAAAAATGTCAAAATCGGTACGATCACAATACCTCCCTTATATGTATGTAGTGGTTGGTAAAAACTTAATCCATAAGTCTTAAGCCTAAGAAAATACTATCTTTATAATATTTGAATACACTTGTCGTCTACTGGACGTTCTGAGACGGATACTTTGGCAGTTTTTTTTTAACAATCCGTACTTTAATCAGCGATCCATCGATAAATAATCGCAGCAAAAACAAATAAATAACACTGCACCACTATGACTTACTAACTTCCTGTCTGAATTATAAGAGATATAAAGAACTTAGATAATTCATATTCCCATTACATGAAACGTCACAACATCCATTATTTGGCAAATTTTAAGGAATTTGTACTGTATTATATGCTGCTCTTGTAATATATCAGCCCTGTAATAGAACAGTCACTCAGCTGTATATTTGTATTTCATAATGGTTAACTTACTTTTCAATGACCAGTTAAACTATTAAGATTCGAGTGTCTTTATTAACATTTATTGGGGGCAGTAAAATATTATTGTACTGGCTTTTGTTCTCTTCAGTAGCGTATCATTTCTGAGTGAAACGTTTGTTTTGAAAAACACTCTTTTCACATTTGATCACATTTATTTTATTTACTTTTTTGTCTAATCTGCTCGCGGAGCACAGTTTGGGAAACCCTGCCTTAAATTAACAATTCTATTGAACAGAAAATGTGTGAGAGAGGCCAAAAGTCAACGCGTCATGTCTGTATTCAAGAAAAGAGATATGTAGCTTAAAATATTATTTGACAAATATACTTTATATTTGAGAATATGCTGTGAATTATTAATCATCTTTGCGTGATAACTATTAAATTATTTTAAAATAAGTGAGCATTGAACCATCAACTAAATTAAAGCTGTTTGATCGTCACATGATGTTTGATGTCCATCGTTAATTTAAACTACGTTTTAAGAATTAACACTTTTAAACACACACCGCTAATATGACGCCATCTGCTTATTTGTATAGCTTCAATGACCAGAGATTCTTAGAAATATTTACATCCTTATTTTATAAACATTATTATAAAGACGTGACGGTAAAAACTATAATGAAGTAGTATTTAATTTTAGAAACGCGAGTGAAAGTTATAGAAGATGTAGAAAAAGAGTTACAAAGATGATAGAAAGTTAATAGACTGTAATAACTGTAGCAAAATTTTATTTGTAGTATTTACCCACTAAATTCTTCATTAGTCTACCTATTCGCGCTATAATATTAGAAAAAATATATAAGAGCACGACAAAATATGTACTCAGCACGACAACTTACATCATTATAACGACAAATTACTTCTTTACACGACTGAGGATGACATTTGAACTACAAATATTATCCAAATGACGCAAAGAGTCATCTGAAACATCTGGTTTTAGCCAGGTGGCAACATGAGTGGAGCAGTATACAGAACGTCAAGTTGAGACAGATTAAGGGAGACGTTAAACCATGGGGTTCTTCCTGCAGGATTAACCGCAGGGCGGAAACCGCCATCACACGCCTTCGTATAGGTCACTGTACGAGCTATAAGGAGGTGTCCATGGGTCCACCCTCCTTCGAGGTGAAGAGTCCCCTATCTGTGAGACGTGTAACACAGATTTGTCTGCGTTACACTTTTTAAACGAGTGTGTGCTGTTCGAGGATGTCAGCGAGAGGCTAGGCCTGTCTATTGCTTTAGGTGACGACAGAGTACTCATGGACAGGCTCATAATCTTCCTGAGAGAATCGAACTTACTGTTCTATTTGTGAAGTCTTGCACCTTATTTTAATTTGTTCTATTTAATGACTGTGATATTCGATGGTAATTGGCCCATTTACAGCCTCTTACCATCACCCTGAGTCTGTTCAAATTTTCGAACAGATTTTTTTTATCTTATTTATTTGTGTTTGTCTGTGCAAGATTTCTTTTATTGAGTAAGCGTATTTTTATTGATTTTCTTTATTTATTTATTGTTTAATTTATTGATTTTAATATGTAATGTAGTCATTAAGATGGGCTCCGTTAGACGCAAATAGCCTTTATTGCTGTGCGCCAAGAATTTTAACTAAATAAAATTTACGCTCTTAAAAATTAAATGCAACATTTGCCAAAATATAACTAGAGTTTTGACAAAATAATTTAAAGAAAATAAAAATGGAAAAAAAAACAAAATATAAAATTGTTTCCTCTGCCCGGGAGCGAACCCTACAATTCTGGGTAGCTAGCGAGTATGCTAACCATTAGACCATGACTCGTCTTTTAGTTTAATGTGTTACATAACTATAACTTTTGTGAATCGTCAACAAAAAAACACAAAAAATGCGTTATTTTCCGAAAACATAATCTGATCAAAAATTCCTGTTGTACTATTTCGGTTCACACCAATGTACATTACTTAGTTTTTTTTTTTCAGATTTTTAGTTTAAACCATCTGGGCTACAGGGTGTGGGACAAAAATTTTTTTGCACAATTTTGGCAAAAAACGCTTCAAAATACTCTATTTTGATCGTTAATCCACGTACTAAGGGCTTTCATTTGATTCCCTACTCAGAATTAAAAAAACAATATATATATATTTTTTTTTTCGATGAGCACATATTTGTTTATATTTTTAGTGGGATATGTTTTTTAGATGTTTTAGTATTTTTCCTATGTGCGGGTCAAAGAGTTGTATAAGCATGCCACATTTCAACTATCTAAGTTTAGCCGTTTGGCTACAATTTTTACCGAACAAAGAGACTACAAAATGACGGTATAAGGGTTTTTTGGTCATACCTACAAAACCCTAAAAACAAAACAAAAAAATTGGTGATATTGTTTTAAGCAATATTAATGCCACCTCTTTAAAAAAAAATTCAAAGCCTACCTAGAAACCTTAAAATAAATGGCTGATAAAAAGAAGTAATTTTAAGTAATATATAATTGCAATTAATCGTTTTTTGTAGTAAACCTCAACTTTCGAAAAGTGCACAAGAGACGTTTTGGAAATAAGCTCCATTTCTTTGAATTCTATAAATAACAGTAAATATAACCTCACTTTTCATATGACAGTTAAGTTACGATCTCTATATGGGTTTACAGATGGCGCACAGATTGTGCACTGCAATATTTTCTCATTCAAATTCATATTTAGTAGTTACTTGAATAGTTTGCCGCCTTTTTTCTGTCGTTCTTAAAATCTAATTTTATATAATAAATCGTCCTTACTTTGTCGAGTTGAAAAATGAATTCGTAATATAAGAATTAAAAACGTGTATTAAAAAACCTCTCTTGAAAAGAGTACAAGTATATGTGGTCCCTAACACTATTACTGCGATCATACAGATATGAAATTAATGAATGAACAGGAGACACTTTGGTGATTTAGAGTCCGCATTCTCGTGTATGAGAGGGCCGAGACCGCGACCGCGAGCGCGCTATACCTATGAGCTCCTGATTCATAACCGTGTGATGCGGACAGTATTCAACTTTCTCTACAGGGGCACCAGTGTTGCCACACCGTAACTTGCCATATTTGTACAGTAATATTGAGTCTTACGGTATATGACCCAACACTGACCATATGGTATTAGAATTTTCATCTCTTACATCATAACATTACTAATTAAGTTAGAAATAAAAGACAAAAATGTTAGGTGTTAGGTATAAATAATCTCTCGGCAACCATGTGTTTATGTACAGTAAATATAAGGTAACCGCAAATCCTGTTTTTGCGGGACAGTCCCTATTTTTAAGATCACATATTTTAGATAAACTCCCGCATTTTAGTTAGGCTTTTGCGCCTGTTATACGAGGGTGGATCAATAGGTACCCGTGTTTGCAGACAGGTGGCGTTGCTGAAGGAAATTGGCATTACCGTCGTGTTTTGCCATGTGTCAAACGACACCATACTAAATTTCAGACTGATTCATAGGTTAGTTTTTATTTGGCAGCTAGTTATATCACACGTGTTTCGTGTTTCTCGATAAAATTGAAAAGGGGCAATATCAATCCGTAATTCGCTTTTTATTTTTGGATGGCAAAACACGCGAAGAAATAAAAGCGAAGTTGGATCCTGTCTATGGGAACTCTTCACCATCTATGACAACCGTGTTCAACGAATTTAAACGTGGTTGTACATCTGTTTTTGATGAGGAGCGGCCAGGCCGCCCGGCAGACGTAGTTACCGAGGAAATCGTTAAAAAGGTCCACGACATGATTCTTGCTGATCGCCGAACTAAAGTAGCAGAGGCCGTAGGTGTGTCGTACGGAACGGCAATCAATATTTTACATGATAAGTATGAAAGTATGAAAAAGGTGTCGGCCCGATGGGTGCCGCGATTGCTGTCAATGTCGAAGCAGTGTTTGAACTTCTTTAACCGAAATTCGCGTGAGTTTTTTGCATCAAGTCGTCACCGTTGATGAAACCTGGATACATTTATTATACACCAGAGACCAAGCGACAGTTAAAACAATGGATTTTTCGGGTGAATCAGCTCCGAAGAAGGCAAAGACGGTCCCATCGGCCGGAAAGGCCATGGCCACGATTTTTTGGGATTCGAAGGGAATAATCCTCATGGACCTTTTGCAGAAAGGAAGAACGATCACGGGGCAGTACTACAGTGAATTGTTGGACCGATTCGATAAGAAATTGAAGGAGACACGGCCCTATTTGGCTAAAAAAAAGGTGCTGTTTCACCATGATAACGCACCAGCACATTCATCCGGAATTGTCGAGGCCAAATTGCATGAACTGCGCTACGGATTACTGCCGCACCCACCATACTCGCCCGATCTGGCTCCCTGCATTTTCTTTCTGTTCCCCAACATGAAAACATAGTTTGTTTTCATCCATATACAATATATATTGTTATTTTTTGTTTTCATCCATAATAAACAACCTCACCCCCCAAATCTAAGATATTTTGGATAATTTAACCTAAAAAAAGGTCCTCACTTCTAAAATAATAGTTGTCAGAATGTCTATTTATTACTTAATGATAAATACGCATAGATATCGTAAGTTAGTATGTTTTATGAAGATATTTTTCAGATACTGACAAGTATTTTAATAAAAAATTTACATGTTGTTGTTTGCAGAAGAAACAATTGTTCCTTTAGGTAACGTTTGTTTAAATAAACTAATTTTCAACAGACTGTAAGATTCAAAATTTTATCTGGCAACACTGAAGGCACACGTTCATGCACGTTAACGACTGCAACATTGTGAATACAACCTACAATCCAGTATTTCATGCAGTGTTCTGTGTTTTCCATGCTGCCAACACAATGAACTCGTTCCACTATTTTTGAATTTTTTATATATTAATCTGCAGTCAAAAATATGAGAACAGTATTTTTTCTTTTTGTGGTATTTTGGAATATATTAAGTTTTTAAATTTCCTCCAGCGGAATACAAGTTCAAGATTTGTTTAAAAACAGATGCAAACAATGGACGATATTAATTCGCATATACTTTTTAAGACTACCCAGTGTTTTTTTTAAGTGATTCGGGACGGTTTTTCTAAAAATTTCCCAAAAATTTGTTATGCTGTAAAATTATAATGGAATGATATGTGTGAAATGTTGTCTTAACCCTACAATGCGATGTTTTCGTAAAGTTTCGTTATAATCGCATCTAATACAAAAACTAGGAAGTTTATGAAATAGTCACACTTTCTACTACAAATTCCGACCGGAAATCGGACATGTGATTCACGTGGAACCCTAAAACGTAACGTTTGGTTACAACCAAATTTGGTTATAACTAGAGCCCTACGCGGATAATCCGCATATCCATGATACGCATCCGATCCGCATCCGCAGCTTTTGTAAATAATAAATTCGCATCCGCAAAAATATCCGTACAACAGGTTTTGCTGTCAGTTTGGAAATAACTAACATGTTTCGCCTTATTTGGTAATCGCTGCTCTAAAACACTACTGAAATTTTTTGGATTTAAACTAAAAGTAACCTAAGAGACGCTAAAAGTTTTGGGGCCTGGATGCGCTAATAATTTTGAAACCTAGAGAGAGACAAAAATTTTGGGGCAAAGAGACAAAAATGAGGGCCTAAGCGTAATTTTTCATCGGGAGCAGGTGGCGTGCTGCTCATGAAATATGTGTTGATAGTACTCTCAAATATCTGATTAATGTCAACTAACATCTCACGTCAGTTTTACCTTTTCCAAGGTGAAGAAAAAGTAATGCAACGTGGCAAAAGTAATGCTCGTTTTTATTATTGAATTAAAAAAAAAAAAAAATAGAGAAAAGTTACTTGGTAGAAGGTGCTTCATATTTTTTCAAATAGCAACATGTGTCATTTTTCAATTTTTAGTTAAGACTTTTTACTTCGGGTAGTATAAAACAATTGGCAGGTTATTCGCGACTGAAACTAACGTTGGCGGCGCTGCGTACAACAGCTTATGGCGCACGAGAAGCGTATATGTCAAAAGTTTTTTCTTAATATTTATCTGCTCAAACAATATTTCGGCAAAAAAGCACTGTATTTAAGTCACTATATTTTAAAATACTTCTTAATTCACATAAACTGCAGCACAACACGCTACAAATATTATCCAAATATACGCTTCTGTTTAATTTAGCTAGTCACCACCAGACGTCTCACTGTTATTTGCAGTCGCGAATATAACAAAATTTTCAATAAAAATGTATATAGATAAATTTTGGTATTTAAATCAAACTTACTAAGCAGTTTTATGTAAAAAAATTGTTTATTAGATTTAAAAGCCAGAATTAGAGCAGTGGTAGGAAGAATTACATCAAGTGTACCCAAGCAACTTTTTTCCAAAATATTATTTTCTATATACGACAATAAAAAAAATATATGTTGATTATCTCAACACAATCTCGAACATGGACAATTGTCTTAATAACAATATAGAGTGAGATAGAATGCTACAAAATATCACATGTGTATACAGACAACCGAACATAACCCAGGACTGCGTAGTCAGAACACAATCGCGTGTTTCTCCGAAAGTAACCGAAGATTTATGGTTCACGCGGATATTGCGGATAAGCGGATATGAAATTTTATCCGCATTCGCATGGTTTAAATGATAATTTATCCGCATCCGCTACTACATACTATATAATACAAATGATGCCTAAAAACAAAGGTCCTCACTTCTAAAATACAAGTGATGGCCTTAAAAAAAAGGGTCTTCACTCAAATACAATTATTATGCCAATATTTTCCTTTCTGCGCCCCCTTTTCGAATCTGGGCCCTGAGAATGTGCCCCTGACTAGTTACGGAACTAGTTGCGGTTATAATTTTGTTATTAAAATTTACTAAGAAATCACAATCTCACTAATGACGGGTTCGTAAAAGTTACATAAATGCCATTTATTCCATTGTAGTTGATTTGGAAAAACATTGATGTCACAACATTCGTTACGAATTAATTTTCATATCTGTGAAAACTGTCTACTAAATTTATCCACAATGCATAGTCGACTAATTCTAGAGCTGTGAACGCCCCTTTATAAGGATAAAATTTAAAATTTTGGATATGCGACACTGTAGAAAACATTCCACATGTGTTAACCATATGCTCATTTTAACGGCATTATTCGTAATTCATTTAAAGGGCAAACATCTGAAACGAAAATCTAAATCATCAGTACCACAAATAAACATCATCAGAAATGTCCATTTCAGTTACAATTTAAAAAAAATTAGGACAATATTTACATCGTTTCATATCTCTAAATGAGTATTCTGGTAGGAAACAAGCAACAAAAACCTTCTTATAACAGGCTATTAGCGCCGTAAATCAAACTTTGTTTTGAGAAAATTAACAAAAACAAAACAAATGGGTTTTTGTTGTGAACGCAGCATGACTTTTTGCTCGTTCAAAGCACAAACGGTCATCTCGATACGGGCAATTAACGAATGGAATGACCCGAGAGCACGATTACTCCAAGGAACGTTAAAGAGTGATGTTCGATGGCGGATTCATGACGCACGATCTACGTAGATTTTGAAACACGATTTCAATTAGGTCCAACGAGCTCTAACGCTTGCGATACTCAACTATCCGCTCAGCCGCTCTCGGAGAAAACGTGAGAATAATTCCAGAATCAATCTGAACAACAAAACACGACACTTTACCAGCTGAACGATTTCACCCGAATTTTTAAAGAACTACGATGGTTACGTTGATAATTATGTGCATCGTCGAATCTCGAGCACTTTAGATAAGTCAGGGACAAGATACAGTTCGCGGGACTGGTCCGGGCGGGCCGCAACGACTATTTTTACTTGCCCGACCTTAATATATAAGGGGCAAGTATTTTCGATGTCCAGATTTTGACTGATGACCACGTTTCATGGTCTTGGGAATCCAAAAAAACTATTTTCGAAGCGGTTTAACTTAAAGAGTTCGTTCTGGTACTAAAAAATTCTCCTAATAATTGGGAAGAACCCTATTGTTTTTTATTAAAATCCGAAACCGGAAACGGAAGTTATTAAACTTTAAAATTTTTAAAAATTCATAACAAGTAAACCAAGCCTTGGACAAAAATTTGTATAGAACATAATTTGATGTACTTTTGAAGATTTACCTAAATCTTTTTTTAAATTTTTATATATTAATTTTTATAAAAAACGTTAACTTTTTTTGAATCATCTTCGAAACGGTAGTAGGTATTATAATTTTAGAAATTCCGCCAAAAATGTGTCAAAAAACGTTTGTCCCCCACCATTTTTCCTAAAGGGGTTCATCTAAAAATCTGAAAACATTTTAATTACGTACATTGTTGGGAACCGAAATAGTTCCAACAGGAATTTGTGATTAAATGAATTTTTCGAAAATATAGATTTTTTTGTCATTGAAAAAATGTTTTTAAAATGTATTATGCGATATCAAAAGCATGCTCTTAATGAGAAATATAAAATTATATAAAATTATAGAAATATAAGATTAGAAAAATAAAAGTAAAATTTCATTATTTTAAAACGATTTTTCCAAAAATGTGTCAAAAAACTCTTGTCCGCACCTTATAACACAGATGGGTTAATTTAAAATTCTGAAAAAATCTTAGTAATGCACATTAATGTGAACAGGAATAGCACAACAGGAATTTTTGATCGGATAACTATCCATTTTTTTGCAATAAGTTATCCAATTTTTTGCAATACCGTGCTTACAATATTTATCTGACTGACTGCAGAAAATGTGGGCCCTCAGACCCCGCGTTGACGCAAAATGTGCAATAAAAAAGACACAATATGTTCAGTTGCGGGGGGGGGGGCAATAACACTAAGCTCCTCCACTGGACAAAAAAACTGGACAGTTATAGCTGGATCTTGATGTGAGCGCATCTCAAGTAAGTCTCTAGATGAGACCACGTGGATTACTCTTTCAAAAGTTATCGAAATTATCATTATGTTTCATATGTACCCATAATTTGTTATCACTAACTAAATACCAACAAAACCCTAAAATGTGTGAAAATTCACACTTAACTTCAATTATTATTTACACAATAATTTCTTTGGATATCATCTTTATTACAATAAACTGTAGTTCTATGAATTCTGTATTATATTGAAATAAAGAATCAGCCATTTAAATTTTTTAATAAAGAATCAAAGTGATAAAACATATACAGGAGTAGATACAATATCAGCAATTAGAGTTTTAGTATATAAAGGCAAAATTTAATAAAAGAATTAATTAATATGAAACTTACAGCTTAAGCTTTTTCTTAAACGCTCTAGTTCCAGTCATATAATTGTTGGCAAGTCGAGCTTTCAGCATCACTAGACAAAGACAAATAACCCACGAATTTTTTTAGTAATTTTCTTCTTTAATATACAATTAATGACCTTGTAATTTGTCTTAATCGATCATCAACATTTTTCATTTTACTCTTAAGTAGGGCTCTCAGATTGTCGACAGAGCAAACCGGGATGGAGTGACGGGGTGAGGTAAAATTCTTTTGATGCTGTACGCCAAAAATGTTAACTAATCGGGAGGGATTAATTAGATTTTATATTACAATTATTATTTATTTATTAATAACACAAAAATTAACATTACAAATAATTAACAACAGGAATAAAAATAAATTTATATACAATTACAATAAATAATTAATTAATTATTGCAATAAATCAGTGCTATTTATATAAAAAAATTGATGTGAAGTGTGAATTTTCACACATTTCAGGGTTTTGCAGGTATTTAGTAAGTGAATGATGATTATTTGGGATGCCAAAACCAATTTTATGTTAAAATATATTTTTTTTGTTAATTTTAATTCGAATGCCTAATACCATTATGTAGGTTTCTAAATATGTGCAGTATTTTTTTTTATATAACAAGGTTTAATAAGATTTTGAAAATTGCGCCTATGGCTTCCATTGGTTGTTTTAGTCATAAGCTCCGCCCTTCTGTTTTCGTCTATTTGTAGGAATATAAATAGCAGTATAGCAGTAATATATTTAGGCACTAATATGATACAGACATTATAACACATGACATAACATATATTTTATATATTTCATTTTTTTTAACTTGTATCCATGGTATTATATATTTATAGTTACGTTATATTTTAAGTTACTTGGTTGTAAGTCCAATAGTAATCAATTTCAACAATTTGCACTGGTTATTAAATTTACGCTTTTAAAAATTAAATGCAATATTTGCCCAAATATAACTAGAATATTGAAAAAGTAATTTAAACAAAATAAAAATGCAAAAAAAAAAACAGAAAAAATGAATTGCCTCGCGGCCGATTTGAACTCGAGTTTGCAGATTAGAACGCTTGTATAGTAACCATTACACCATCGAAGCGCTCTGTCTACTTTGCTACATAATATCATTAAATATTTTACATGGTTACGCAAAAAACACAAAAAATGCGCTATTTTCCGAAAACATAATCTGATCAAAAATTCCTGTTGAACTATTCCGGTTCACATAAATGTACATTACTTAGAATTTTTTCAGATTTTTAGTTTAAACCATCTGGGCTACAGGGTGTGGGACAAAATTTTTTTTGAACAATTTTGGCAGAAATAATGTCTAAATAATTTATTTTGCAAAAATAAAATTTTGATCGTTAATCCACATACTAAGGGCTTTCATTTGATACCCTGCTCAGAATTTTTAAAAAATATATTTTTTTTCGATGAGCACATATTTGTTTATATTTTTAGGGGGATATGTTTTTTAGATGTTTTGGTATTTTTCCTATGTGCGGGTCAACGAGTTGTATAAGCATGCCAAATTTTAACTTTCTAGGTAGTAAAAATTGTAGCCGTTTGGCTACAATTTTTACCGAACAGACAGACAGACAGACAGACAGACAGACAGACGAAAAAATGACGGTATTAGGGTTTTTTGGTCATACCTACAAAACCCTAAAAATGATATCCAGATCTTAACTTATATGAAATTTAAAGTATGATATTAGGGTTTCAAGTTCATAGCAAAGTCTTGTTCAATAGTTCATAAAATAATTTTCAAATTAATTTTAATACTTTTAAATACCCGTGTCTGTATGACGTTCCGGTGCGTTCTATGACGATAAAGCACTGCAATAAATTATTTCAAAACAAAATACATACATTTTATAAATACTTTTGATTGAATTTTGCTGTTCTTAACAATTCGTTTTTTTTTTAAAACATATACATTTCATTACAATTGAAATCTAAATTTACCACGCACTGTAGAATAGCCTCTACAGTATCACATGATAGCGAATTACGCCCGTTGTTCCACTGAGTTTCCATCAGCGAGAAAATACGTTCGACGTTTGCATTGTGGCCTGGAATAGAAAAAACGTATTCACAAATTTTTAGAATATCTAAATACTGTTCTGTAAATTCCTTATACATCTTGGATAAAACTATTATCCACTTTTCTGAAGCGGTTTTTGACTTCCAGTCTGCAATTTCTAGTTCAACAATTTTACACACTGTTGATATTTGGTTGAACAAATAACTTTCATTTATTTCAATATTCTTACTGTTGAAGTAATCTAATGTTTGTTGTATATTTTTCCATTCTGGTTTTTCTTTTAAAACCATCCATGAAAATATTGAAAAATGTTCAAGAGGTTTTATCCACTTATTTAAATATTCAATAAACGTTAGTAACTTCCATTTTAAAATTATTAATTTCATTTTTCGTATGTAGCCCCGATTCTTCACGTTCTCAAAATTGTTTCTACACGTTTTGGTAAAAAACACTGTCTGTATATTTCTTCAAACATACTTGTTGTATCTTTAAATACACCGAAAACTTCCATTATAGATTTGTTTTTTCCGTCAAGTTATAATATTTTCAAATTGACCGATTCGGCCTGGCTATGAACGAACCAGAAATATGCCTCACTTAATGGGTCATTAAAAAACTTTAATAGTTTTTGGCGCTTTACTTTCTTTACCATCGGACAAATTTAAATTCGTTCCAATGATGTGGGTTACTGCGGCGACTCCTGACTGATTTAATAAATTATTAAAATACACAAAACCGGGTCAAATAGGCGTCCCGAGAGACTGTCTCGGGACACCGGGACATAGACCTCAAAACCGGGATAATCCCGGTTTTCCGGGACGTCTGAGAGCCCTACTCTTAAGGGATTTTATTAGATTTTACTTCTAACAAACGTACGAAAATATCTAAAATATAAACCTTGCGACATTATAACCAATAGACGAAACAAGCTAATGACATCCAATATTGCCAACTGAAACTGCCAATATAGTTAAATAAATTTAGTAACCTAAAAAATTGACAGTTGTAACATTAACAGATGTAATGTATATTGTTTATTGAAGTGAATAAAACGTTTATTATATTAAGAAAATATCTTGTAAACAATGTGAAAAGAATATAAAGAATATGCACAAACATATTTGAAATAATAAAATAAATTTTACATAAATATTTAATTTTATAGAAAAAGTTAGCGTGTTATAAGAAAAAGTAAGTAGAGCACACCATGCTAGTAACGTTAAAAAATACTACGATTAAGTTTCTGATTTTCACATGCACGTTTAATCAAAGATATTTTTTTTCCACATGAAAAATCTCTTCGTTTTTCTACGTATTGAGACATAAATTATATACATTGCTTAAGTGTGAAAATAGCATATAAAGAAATTTTATCTACACATTGGTAAGTTGTTTTTGAAAAATAAATATATAAACCATATATCGAATAAATATGAGAGTAAAAAAAATAAATATAAGTTTTTTGCATTAATAATAAAATATTAAATGCTTTTTATTGCGATAAAAACTAAAAGTATAATAATAAACTACTAAAAGTTAAGTTGTAAACAAAAACTAAAAAGTTGGTGTTGGTACGACTGAAAAATAAAGAACTGTCATCCAAAACTACCTCCGGTCAAATTTTTGGTTGACAGTTCTGTACTTTTCAGTCGTACCAACACCAACTTTTTAGTTTTTGTTTACAACTTAATAGTTGTAAACTAAATAGTTTATTAAGTTGATACGAAGTTTATTTAGATCATATAATTAAATATAAACTTAGCACAATTAAACAATATTTATAAATTGGTTTACTATAACCAAATTGTTGTCTGCCATCTGAACCTAAAAATATTTAAGCTGGCAATGAAAAGTAATAAGAGATGGAAGATATAAAATATATCGCTGTCTCTTATTTTTTTACCCCACTATATTCTGTAGTATCAAAAGTTGAAATGACGTCAGAGTTGGATAGTATTGAAGAAAGTATTGAAAAAAGTACAATGTAGAATGGACTTAAGATTTACTAGTTAAACCTAAAATTTACCAATATACGGACTTTTACAGTAACATATATATTTGTTTATCAACTACCAGTTCTTCGATTGACATCGGATTCACGGTTTTTATAATTCGTTTTACCATTTTCGAAAATTCACACTCGATAAAAAAGACCTCCTTTACACATTAACTGTATAAATAATTATAAGTTGTAAATTTTCATAAAAATTAAAATGTTACGCCTAAGTACAAAAACATAAATACTAGATATAATTTTAGACATAATATTCTCTCATAGTGCTATAATTGAGTACGCCCAGTCATCGAATTGCCGAGTTACGCACCCAGTCTATTTTTTGTACCACATCTCATATATGAAGATTTACTAACCTAAACCTAAGTCAAGGAGTTTGAAAGCAGTGTCTCAACATATGTAAGCACTGGTCGGTTCGGTATCTGTATCCGGAGCCAAGCGTAGGGCGTCGGGGTAGGGGGTAGGGGCAAGGGGGCAAGAACATGACGTGTCAAGAGGCGGGAGGGTCGGTAGAATACACATGAACACAGGACGCGATACGAGATGAGCCCGCGCCCGTTCACAACTACAGAGTAGAGCTCTCAGTCCAACTTGTTTTATTATCTGACAGCCAACTAACGGGACACGGCATCTCTAACAATACCTACAACACAGTTCATGCACACTATTGCAAATTAGATATTTTTATTTTTATTTTGTATACTGACATGTAATTTAATCTTATTACTATGATGAAATAAAATATTTTCTTGAAAGATATCCAAAACTTTTACACCACAAATTAAAATTATCTGTAAATGTATTTTCCAAGAATACCACTATAGTTATTTTAAAGTATTAGATCATAACCGTAAATACAGCGTATCTATTGCTCCATAAAATAAAAAGTGTTGTAAATCATATAATATATATAAAATTATTAAATTTTTATTTGAAACAACATAATAATGTACCACTTAGGTTGGCCAGATTATCATCATTAATGGCGCAACAGCCCGAGGTGATCCTAGGCCTCCTGTTTCCAGGTTTCATGACCATATTTTCAATCTGTTCAATGTTTTCTTAATTTTTAAGCCGCTCGTCCTTTGGATGCATTTCCATCCGATACGATCCGAACAGATATCGGACGACAAGACAGTTCGTCCTATAGATGCGTTTTCATCCAATCCAATCCGAACGATTTCGCTTATCGTCCACTGGACGCGGAATGCAGAATGTTGGACTAATCATATATTAGAGAAAAGAAAT
Source organism: Liopterus haemorrhoidalis (assembly GCA_963971575.1). NCBI lineage: Eukaryota > Metazoa > Arthropoda > Insecta > Coleoptera > Dytiscidae > Liopterus > Liopterus haemorrhoidalis. Next base: position 56,506,098 of record OZ020614.1, read on the forward strand.
AGTCTTGTAGAATTTCATCATCTATATGACGATTTAAAAATAGACGAAAACATTTTTTTTTGATTATCACCGTTTGAATCAAGACACTTTCCATTATATTTTGGATGCTATTAGTCCAACAATAAGGAAATTTTCTAATTTTCGTGAAACTATTTCACCAGAAGAACGTCTTAGTATGACTTTAAGGTAAATTATAGAATAGTTGCAATTATTATATAACAATTTCTTTCCACTCTCTTCTTTGGACATCCCTCATGTAATATTTTTTATCTCTCATGTCCTATAAAACCTTTCTTTCAGTTATTAAACTAATTAACTTTTCGACGTCCATGATAGGTAAATAATAATATGATGAATATGTCTAAAATTCCCCTCGTTCGCATGAATTCGCATATAAAATCCCATCAGAATGGAATCGTTGGCAAGTCGGCTGTGTTCGTACGAAATCGGACCGATTACGCGTCCACTGGACGAACTTCAATTTATTTTCTAATTTCGAGGTTGTGAACGCAGCATAAGCCGTTTACAGTTTATAGCTGGTAGTGAACGGCTAAAAAGATTCGCCAAATAATTTAACAAAAAATATAGAAAATGTTTTGAAGATTTATTTATTTACTAGAAGAAAACCCGTTCTTCGCACCGGATAAATATAATTAAGTAATAATATATATAAGTATAATTTTAAAATAAATATATTAAATATATATCTTAATATATATTTTCAAAATAAAACTAACTGAATATATGTATAACTATAATCCAGAAACAAATCAGGGGTCAGTAACACTAAATAAATATTCGAGTATATAGTTTGTAGCATGTCTTAACAGCACGTTAGTCTGAATAGAAATTTGGCGTGTTGGTAAATATTGGAGTATATAGAAATGTGACGTGTTGGTGATCTCTACACAACCCACCGTTCCCAATTCCCATTGTCCTCCCACAATTGAATTGAAATGCTAATAAAATAATGCACAAATCATAATATTTTGTAGTCACAGATTTACATAATTTTTGTTTTGTTTTACTCAATAATGTTCAATGTAGACAAAGAAAACGTATTTTCATAGACAAGTTACCGAGGAAAAGATTTCTAGGCACTTAACATAATGACAAAATAAAGAAATTTTTCTCAAAAACTAAAATAGTTATAGGTACTTAATTAAGCCTAGGTTTTCTTACTAAAGCTCTTTAAAAAATAAAATAAAACGGATATGAAAATTATATTAATTTATGTAACGTAATTAAGTAAAAGTTAAAAACAAATAAAAATTTATTGTTATTATTTTATTTTATTATTTAGATTCCTTTTATGGTATCCCCGAATTTTTAAAACAAAGGGTTCTCTTCGGGTTTGATACGGACACTACGGGTTTTAGGTTTGAACATTATTTATCTGGGTCGTGCAAAATGTAACAATTTTAATTTGTTTTTATAAAATTCTATTAGTATCTTTTCCAAGCGTCTTTTTGAATTTCTGCTCCCTGTTCTTCAATAGACATTCCGAATTTCGGCCCATACTTCTAGGTAATTTTCTGAGTTTCTACCCCCCAAACTTACAACGATTTTCTAAATTTCTGTCCCCCGTTTTCTGCTCGTCAAGTGATTTTCCTCCCAACGGAGTGGCCGAGTGCATTGAGTCGTGCGGTTTAAACTGGTGGAATATACAGTCTGTACTGGGCGGTCGGTGGTTCGAGCCTCCTTCGTTGGTGATATTATTCGGGCGAGAATAATATGTTTACATTACTCCCATTTTCACAATCATTCACCCCTCATCCAGGTGTAGGAGCTCGCATCCTGGCATTGGCGATTAGCCTCGTTGCAGAAATAGGCCGATGTAAAATAAATAAAAAAAAATAAATAAAAAAGTGATTTTCTGTGATAGGCACCTTTTTTTTCAGGTCAGAGTGAGGTGCTAAATAACAACCCTACTTGTAAACCATATTTTGTTATATGTATTAGGGTAGACAGCGAAAAAATATTACAAAAAATAAAGGGTCCATTATCCATTAAAAAGTTTGGGAAACGCTGCATTAGGATATCTCTATAGAAAATTAAGGTATATTTATTACAGTTTCTTGTATGCTTGAGCCCTCCCCCCAAGCACTAAAAAAGCACGTTTTTCTTGAAATTGAAGGTACGCTCACAGCAAAAAAATCTCTAAGCAAAGCTAAAATGTTTGTTTCAGACCCCACCGCTCGAAAAATTCTGGGTGCGCGCCTCTACCACTGACTTGACGTTTAAATTTCGCGCATACACAATGTTCTCACTGCCTTTTTCTACATTGAAATGGACTCTACCAACGAATTAAAATAAAACTACAAGTTAACAATTTACATTTCGAAATATAAATTCCACGGAAACGACGAGGTTTATAAAAATGTACTTCCTAATTTGATAAGCATATAATTTCAATCTTTTCTTAATCTACAGTTATAATAAATTTTTTACTGTCAAACTGGTCTCATTTGCATGTCGTTTAAAAAATCATAACAGACACATTTAAGGCATAATTTGAGCCATTGGGAGCTTCAGAATCAGAGTCCTACGTACTACTTAGGCATTAGGAACCTAAAGGGACGGACTGTCAAGCCGGTACGGTGATTTGAAAGTTTTACCGGTCCTTTTTTCAAAGGTGACTTAGGGTAGAGTGGGGCAGATTTATATAATTTAAATTTGCCACTCCGTTTACTTTGTGAAACTAATTGTTTGTGTAGTAGCTAATGTTTATATTCCTAGTTTTAGCGTCATTACAAGTAAGAAATCCCAAATGATAACCAATGAAAATAACCGGAAAAATTATTTAAACACAAATTTAAGTATGTATATTCCCTGTTCATAAAATTGGGATAAATATTCTATTGTTTATTGACAATATATTTGTGTTTTACGCAGAAAGTACTCCTTTTTTTCAAAATATACAATATTTAGGACTGGCATCGTGATAAAACTTCGTTAACTTCAAAGAAAGCACGGGGACGTTATTTGATAATTAACTAATAAGAAATACTAATAATATGTACTGTAAACATAAGAGAGTAACTAGATGGTTGGGATTAGTAATGATTTTTGTTGGTAGCTGATTATTTAAGGGACACTTTACTCAAATGACAGTTATGTTTAAAATCATAACCTCAATATTCTATGGTGTTTTGCACATTGCATATGTATATGTAAATATGTATCAACAATATTTATTAAACGAGTTGCTTTTAACTGATTCATCGTCGATTGAAAGCGATGATGATGAATTTATAATGGATTATTTGAACAAAAGACAGTTTCGCGCCATAAAAAGTGACAGGAAGTAAGAGACCAAGAAAAACCAGGATTCGATCTTGATTGTTTTAGTTAGTAATCAATCTATTAAATTTCAGTAACCGCGTTCCGTAAATAACATCTTTTCAGCAATTTTGTATTTACGGAACGAAAAATCGCTTTCTTGGTTGAAATCTGCTATTTACGGTAGGGGAAGCTGGGGTATAACGGGCACCTTAAGGATTATCTTTAATAAAATCTTAAGGAATATCGTAAAAAATTTCGAAATACTTTTATTCGTAAGATGATTTATTGTTTAATTATTACAGACAGTAAAAATCCAAAAATAAAAGTTATGACGATATAAATAAAAAGCTACCTTGTGCTCATTTCGCCCCGGTGTCGGGCAGAATGAGCACGGGCGGGGTATAGTGGGTAATCTGCTAAAATCTGGCGCAGAATGAACACACGTGAGTGCATTCCTCATCGTTATCATCTTCTCCAGCGCAAGAACAATGTGCCCACTTGCCACATGCTCTGCACTGGAGCAATCAACGTCTGGATATGTGTTAAAAAATATAAACACAGCAAAATACACGTTTCACCAATTTACAAAATGTAAACGCCAGCTCTCGGTCATACAACCACTCTCGGAAGACACTAGCGAAGTATGAACGTGATTGGAATGCACCCAAACATGGCGGCATGCTTTAACAGCCAAAAAGAGGGGAGACCGTTATACCGCGGGAACCCGTTATGCCCCGGCTTCCCCTACATATTATAAATAACATGTATTCTTACCAATAAATACCATTCGTCGGTACTTGAATGGTTGTTAATATTTTTTTTATAAATCAAGGCTTCAATAAAACATTATGCAATCACAAAAATACGCCACCCCTGTCCAAATCTACCTCATGGTGGGACACAGTCGGATAAACGGATGTCTGAAGAAAAATCAATTTTTCTTTAAGTCATATTTGTATATTCTTAGTTTCGATAGTAGTGTTTAGTGACAATATGTATTATGCTGCATTCACAACCTCTAAATTAGAATTAACGTTAAATTAGTACTTAACATTAAATTTGTACGTAGAAAGTAAATAGTGTTCACAATGTAAATTAAGAAATTATACACTGACAGCGTTTTATCGGTAAATTTCTATCGATTTCTACTTTATCAATCAATATTTGACAGCTGTTTATATTTGCTAATGAAGTTTTGAGTGTTTTATAGTTTTGAAAAGAATTAAAATAGGTTTGGAGCTAACAAACTCTTTTTTAATTTATAAGTATAAGTATTAATTTAAAAGGTTGTGAAAGAAAACGTACAGTTTACGTATGACAATCATTTACGTTAATTCTAAGTGCTAATTCAAATTTCGAGGTTGTGAACGCGGCCGAAAACGGCCCTTGCCCGATCCAGCCCGGTTATCGCACCGTATATTTATATGGCTAGTCCACCCCTGGGAACCTATTGTTATCATTAAACCATCAACACTCCAACTATTGAATTTTGAATTTGATTATATTAATAATAGAATACCTCTAGGTGACGCATACGGGCAGAGCCGTAGTAGTGGGGGGGGGGGGCAAGCGCACTAAGGAAAAAGGCGCCACATTGCGAAAGTGAGGACCTTTTTTTTGCTCATCTTCTAGATTTTGAAAGGTGAGAATCTTGTTTTTGCTTACATTTATTTGCCAAGGGCGCCAAAATGCAGTTTTGACCCTAGCGCAAGTTTTCCTTACTGCGGCTCTGAATACGGGTAGACCAAAACAAAAGGCAACGGGTAGTTCTCCATTTTTAGACCTTCGGTACTTATGAAAAGTCACATGATCAGCGCTCCTTTACGACCGATACTATTATCCCTATATAAACACATACTAACTTTAAGTATTAAAATATTTGAGACCGAATAGACCCCTGAGATGAATGCACCAAGTTGGAAGATGAAAATGCCGTAAAATTAATAGCAAAAAATCCTGATTAAATCGTTTTCCAGCAAATTATTCGCGATGAAAAATACTGCTGGTAGATAATTACGATAAATATTCAAATATTGATTTAAAATTGATAGTTTTGTTGGGAAAACTACACAAATTCACATTTGTTTCACAACGAGACATTTTTTTTGTTTTACAGTATTTTTGCATACAATATTCTATACTCAAAAATATTTTTATTTTCACGTATTTACTCGGAATAACTAAAAATATAATTCAACATGTTTAACATGACAACGCTTAACATAAAAAATCAGTTATCACGAAAAATAATTCTGCTACTAAAAATTAATACAATATTAACACCTCCAACACGAAAATTCTATGACATGAAAAAATATTTTGTAGCCCGTAATTTCATGTTAAATGCGTTTCACTCTATTTAATATCAATTTATTTTATTTTTTATTTTATACAAAATTGCTGGTTTTATTGTTATTTTAATATGTAATATTACGCTTTCATTTTATCTTTCAAAGTAAACACACAAATTTGGTATAATAAAAATAAATAAATGAATTGCCGTGAATTGTAGAGGGAAGCGATTTCGAATCCTCCCCACACGGTAATTTTCATTTTACGATATTGTACAGAGCTCTGTGGTCGACGCAGTTTCAAATATTAAATACTTAAAGTAAGTACCTAATACACGGATAATAGAACCGGTCAAAACGTAGCATCATGTGGCTTTTAAATATATGAACGGAGGTCTACAAACGGATAACCTACAGTGATGGCCATGTTAAATATGGAAACTTTTAAAAAAAATAATTTGAATTCTAGAATTAAAAAAATTATTCAATATTTGCTGGAGTAGCCCTTTGCTTTAATCACAGGAGAACATCTTGGCATTTAATCTACCAAATTGGCACGTATTTGTGGAGGGATTTCTCCATCTTGTTCAATAATTTTAAAAAGTTCGTCGCTGTTTGTAATTGTATGTTTCCAGATTTGCCTATATAAATGCTCCCAAAGGTACTCAAATAGATTAAGATCGTGACTCTGAGATGACCATTTCATTATCGATTTATCAATTGGTGAAAACCAATTTTTTACAAACTTAAACGAATGCTTCAAATCACTGTCTTGTTGAAATAATCTGAGAGGTATTTCTTCTTGGGCATATGGAAACATTGCATTCTCTAGAATATGTCAATACTTAAATCAGTAAATTCTTGTTACTGGGCCAGTTACAGATAAAGAAAAACATTTCTAAACCATGATAATGCAACCGCCATGTCTGACAGTAGGTATTTCGTACTTCTTGTCATTTCTTGCACCTTTTGGACGCCTTCACAATTTTTTTCATCACTTCCAAACAATTTAAATTTACTTTCATTGCTTCACAGGACGGTTTTCCATTTATTTATGGGTCACTACAAATGATCTTTATAAAAATCCAATCGAACCCTTTGGTTTGTTTTCGATATAACCTTTTTTCTGCTACTCTACCAAACAGTCCCATATTATTCAGTCTTTTTGCAGTGAATACAAATTACATTGAATTACATACAAGTTTCAACAAAAAAAATATTAATATATTTGGAATTATTTTGCAATGGTGTAGTATTAATGCAGACACCATTATTTCGGTCGTAAATATATAAAAAAAATGTGTAAACATGGTGGGTAAAATACGAAACCCAGGCAAAGGAGAAGAAAACGGAGGTGGCGGCATGAGAGAAAATTAAGCATATTCTACACCAGTGCTTTTTAACCGGTGTTTCGCGAAACACTGGTATTCTGTGATTTGTTACAACTGTTCCGCGAAATTAAGAATTAGTCGCCTTGTATATACATGTTATTGATTTTGATGTTTCGCAAAAAAATTAATTGAACCTGATTTCAAAAAACAGTGCCTCACTTTTGTGCAACCACTTTTCTATAGTATAGCAGACTACTGCACAAAAATTTAAATACATTTCCGAACCACGGGTACGCGTGCCCGCAGAGCTATGTGCTCGTTCGTTTAGGGGTATGCGAAAAAAAAAAAAATAAGGTGGTAAAAGATACATATATTAGTGTTGCACCGATTAATCGGCAGATAATCGGTAATCGGCCATTTTGCCGACTAATCGGTATCGACTCTTTGAGCGATTAACCGGTTTTGAGAATCGGCCATTCTTATTTTTATTATTATTGTTAGACACGTATGCTGGAGCAAGAAAACCATGAATTTTAAAAATGTTGAATTCAACATGTAATAAATAAACAAAACTTTTTAAAAATTAATTTATTAAAGAACTTTTCAAACTCAATTTCATTTAGAAATGTACTAAAAAGTCTAAAATATGTTTTTTTTTCAGTTATCACATCTAGTTCATTTGACAAAAAATAAAATCGTGGGCCGCCCATAAAAGAAACCCTTTAAATTGAACTACAATCCCCCAAAATACTTTCTATATGTATTTCCAACTAATCATATAAAACCCAAGTGTATATCATGATAAAAAAATATTCTATGATTAAAAAATTTCAGTTTACTTTTTAGTTTTGTTCAAGTTTATTGAAATTTATAAACACCATAATCGCTAGCCGGCAGATTCCATATATATATTATAAATAATCGGCGCTCGATTAATCGGTATCGTCTGATAAAGAAACGCCGATTAACCGCTAATCGGCCAATTTTATCGGTGCAACCCTAACATATATTAACAATAAAAGATCATCAATCAGTTGAACCTGATTTCAACAAACTCTGTGCCTCAAAACAAGCACAAGGATCGTACTGAGTATTTGTTAAAGTTAAAATTAATGACTAAATTATTTATTTATGTAACGTACAATATTTAACGTAATATTTACGATGACTTAAATTTATTTATTTTTTTTTTTTTATTTTTAATATAAATATACATTGATTGTTCATTTTATTATAGATGTTTTTTTATAAAATCATTTATCAGGACCGTAGTGTGTCAAGAAATATGCGCCCTATTTGAAAAGTAGATTAATCATCGCGCACTTTATAAGTGTGCCCCTACAAGAAACTTTTTTTTTTAGTGCGTATCCTCAAATGGCGCCTATCACATGCGGGACCTACTGTGGAACCTCTACTTGCATTCTCCTTGCTAAAACAATGATAACTATTTGCAGTTACATATAAATATAAAGAAAAAACAGCAACTATATAGAATACAAAGATTTTTCTATTATGACGGATACAATTTAGGGAAAGGGCCGCCAAGGAGTACGCAAAAAAGGTTGGGAATCACTGGTTGAGTTCAGTGCTTCTTAACATTTTCGAAGTCGCGGGGGAAAAATGCGGAACACCAAAATCAATAATATATGTACACATGGAGAGTCACAATTTCGCGGAACAATAGTAACATGTTCGTGGAACGGTTAAGAACCCATGATTAAAACGCATATAAAAAAAAAAATAGACGGGATTCGAACTTGGAACCTTTAGCGTAGGAAACTCGCTACTGATGTTGGTAATATTTTAATTAATAAACCTCAAAGTACACAACAAACAACAAAAGAAATAAATCACTGTACATGAAGAGAATTGCCACTATGCATATATATTTCCATTCATTTGTTTGTATTTTTATTTAGTTCATTATATTTTAAACGTAATTTTTATTCCACTTAAATAATTTAATTTCTCGTTAGATGCATATTTCTATTCAGACTTTGTTTCCATTAAATTATTTTTCTAAAAGTTAAGTAGATATGATCTAGTCATTATAATATAGTTTGTCTATTCAATAGCAATTTTTAAACTTTTGCTGGCATTGTAAAAGTTTTAAATCTTCACCGGTTCTTCTTACAGAACTTGTTAAATTCAAAAACGATTATTAGAAAATAAGAAATGATGTGGAGAGCACATTACTTTTCCATCTTATATTTCAATTTATCATATAAATAAAATTTGGATTTTAAATATGACTGGTAAAGAATGAAATAAGTTTTCGCTTGGATGCTGTATTTGTATAATTTTTAATCATGATAGTGCTGTACATACAACGATATCGACATTGTAATTTTACAGTATAACTGTCTAAACTTTTCCCAATTTTCACATCGATTACTAACAATGAAATATTCATCGTAAGTAAAGGTTTGTTCATGGCTGTATGATGTTACTCGATTAGAGCTGGATTATTTTGTATCGACATATAGAAGGGCAAACTAACAGTAAATGAACTTTGGGGTCTACACTGATACTTATTTTTCAAATAATTGATATGTAAATTTTTTCATTCAGAATATATCATTGTAAATGGTTGGATATACACTTCAAAATAAAGGGGAAAAGTAATACTGTTTTAAAGTAATAACATTTTCCAGCAACATGGCTTGATTTGCTGGTGTATAAAAATTATACCTAAATATTTTTTTACAATACAATAATTTTATTTCAATACATGCGGACCAAATATACTTGTCAGTATAAAATTCAATAGTGTGCATGAACCCTTTTTTTCCCGAGTATATCAATTTAAATTCTGTTTTATATATGGTACATTTCGACATTGTTCTACACATATTCTGTCAAATAATTTTATATTTCCAGAAACCTGATTGGCCTATCTTGTTTTTGATAACAAAACAGAAGGGAAATTTTGTTTGCGTATGTCAAAGTTTGTTGTAGGGAAGAATATAAAGTCAACTTCAAAAACATTTGATTGTATGTGCCGCATAAATACAATGTCAAGTTAGTGTAACCCTAAATCTAGTGTGCAACTCTATTTACAGTTAAATGAACGCTTGGAAAATGAATAAAGTATTGAATTACAAAGTTAATATTTCATATACAGAAAAACAGTAATAGAATAAATAAAAACTATTGAAAAAAGCTTATTACACATGTATGTATACGCGAGTTTGAACATCATTGATTTTGAATTATTTCTTTCGTTTGTAGTGGGAACAAAAACTTTTGTTTTTCACTACCAAATATATCTCGTTTTTGTGAACCGAAATTGGTAACCAGTTAACCTTTTCAACGACCAACTGTATATCTCGTTCGTATTTTTCTCCGAAAATTACCACCCGTATACAAATAGGCATCATCAGAATATTAAGAAATACAGAAATCAAGGTCAAACACAAGTACTGCTAGCGCCATCAAATTTGAATTTAGTGACAAGTGAAATCAAAAGTTTAAACATACGGGCATACTGAAAGAGTATAAATTAAATCGCAACATTACCGGCATGCTCTTGAAAATTGTATAACCGGTTCTTATTTTGTAATCTAATTTTAAAACATACGGTATAAAATAAGTTTTAAGGAATTCTACAGGTCAAAAACTTGTCAGATCAACCACAAGTTGCACACTCATAGCTTAAACTAACTTAACAATTAAAAATGCTGCTTATACTGAAAATATTTTGTATATATAGAGTTGTAAAGAATGTATAATGAATGTAAAATACTGTGTATTGCTCCCCTAATTCGTATAATTACATTTCTCTGGAAATCATACAGTTATACAATATAGAAATTTGTAATTTTGTACAGAAGATGCAAGAGTTTCGCGAGGGATCTCCAGATTGTAACAAGCGTCGCACAGCCCACTTTACTTTTCAAAAGGACTGTACCCGGGATGAATGGTCCGCCGTAAACTATGGTACAGTCGAAATGAAAAAACGGGGGTGTCTATAGTTTACAATAGCACAGTGAGAAGGGCTGAACGCTGAACAGGAGGGAAACAGCGTTTGTATCCAGCAAAAGTTTGGCAAGAGGACCCCCGACGGCAAACGGCAAATGTAATGTACATTGCAGGCGAAGGAACGATCGCAAGCGAAGCAGTCGAGCCACAGGGACGCCGACGGTTTATCTCTCAGTCAACTTCCGCATGCCGGATGAAAGATCGCCGGCTCGAACATAAGCCCTAATCGAGCTATTCCTAATCTCGAGTATGAACGGACTCTAAGTATACTCAAGATGGAATACTGGAAAACAAGCGAACCCAAGATAACATCCACATTCACTGTGACTCAGGATTGCTATTCCAGTACTTCCTACCATTACTTAACTCAGCCTACGGCCAACTGCTGAAAACCAGCCCGAAACCGGATGATCCGAATAGATTAACACTTGTTAATTCGGCTATGTAAATGAATTAAGATTTGACAATACTGTGATGACTACATCATTTGAAGAGCATGGCTCATAATCAATATAGTTAAGGTACGAGATGTGTACACGTTCGAGTTGAAGGCAAATAAAAAGAGAGAACAGGCTTAAAGTCACTAGAATGGAATGTGGGAAGGCCATGTACGGCCATGTTGACTGGCTATAGCTTCGAGCAGCCTGTCGCCCGTCGCCCTCCGCTTGGCGTAACAAATCCCGACCCCGACCCGAGCCCACAACGTTCGAATGTTCTATTCGGTAAAGCACGCCGAACCAACTATTGTGCATCAATGTTATTCATATTAGACGCTTACGCGTCTTCTACAAATACCTTTCTACCATAACGTGTCCGCCTATTCACGGCGACTGCAAATCTGTTGTGTTTTTTATAAATAAATACATAAACACTAATGAATAACACAAATGGGCGTATTTTATTTATTTCTGTTTCAGTGAAATGCGTAAATATATTCACACATAAACATATAAACAATGCAGGTACAAGTCAATCGTGTAAGTTGAACCGGAATCCGTAAACAATACCAACATAATGTTACTATATAGATATTTATGTGTATACCATATGTATAAAATTACCTCCTATGCTGTAAGAAACTAAACAGGTCGCTTTACGCACTTTAAGAACCAACCGCCTTTTGGTATAAAAAATCAGATTGTAAAACTTTTGACATCCAAGTCTTGGCTGGGTAACCGATTGTTGTAAAGTTTAATTGAGAAGCACGCACTGATCCGGTATCACTTTCTGTTACAGTTTCAACTGTAAATGCACTTTTGTTTAGCCGAATGCGGTATTTACAAACTGGCTTGTTTGGTTGGACACTCACTGCATACTTTCGTTCACTTAACTCAATTTACAGACACTACACTTAACAACGATACGAAACTTGGATTGAACATTGAATGAACTTTCGCTATAGATTAATTTCTGTTACACATACGCACTAGGTTTCTCACATGATTACATGAATATACTTTAGGTATAGCAATGACACATGATGCCGGTGCCGATCTTTAAATGAAATAAGTGCGTTTAAACTGCCTTCTCGGAACAGAATAAGCTAGTCTTTGAGTCGAGAGAACTTCACCCCACCCAAACGTTCCGCAACAATGCGCAGGTCGGCTGTTCCATAGGCGTACGGCGATGCAACTTTCACTGGGTGTACGTCGCAAGTAGGGATTAGTTTTTATAAAACGCCGGAAAAAACGTTCTTACATCGAACTATAAATAATCGCCTGTTCATTCACAGTCTTAATGGGTACAAGTTACGTTTTTGTTTCTTTTTTCGACACTTGTTTTGTGGTTAATAAACAATATTACAAACTGCCTGAAAGGTTCTCCGAATTAATAATACTGAAATCACACGTGATATTAAAAATAAAATATAATTACATTATATTATCAATTTTTTAGAATCAGCGGGTATAGCAACATTTTTCTTTAGCATGTTTCTTATCTTATACTACCGCTCAAAAGTCAAAAAAATATATATGTTTATTAAATTGGGAAATAAATAATTAAACTTTAGATGACTATTGTTTAAAGCTTCCGTTTATTTTATAAATGGTAAATTTAACTAAATTTAAATAATGTTTACGAAAATTTTGAAAAATTCGTCAACTAATTTAACTCAAAGCGATTGTTTCTGCATTTGCTTCGTATCTAAGTGTTCATTAAATAAATAAGAAATATATTCATAAATTGCTTCATGTTTTTTCAATTTCAGTAACGAATTTCTCACTATTAACAATGTGCTATTAGTTTACTAAGTATTTCACTACTATAAACGATTTATTCCTCTTTAATACCTTAAAACAGCGGTTCCCAAACTTTTTTGGCCGCGACCCGGTACGAGATTTGAAAATTTTCCGCGACCCACCTTATGAAAAAAAAAAACATTTATTTACAAAACAAATTTTATTTTAAAGCAGTAGCTTTATAGTAATAAATAGTAATAAAGAGTATAGTATAGTAAATAAAGAATATAGTATAGTAAAAAAAGTGCAAAAACACTATTCTAGTGATTAACTGACGTAAAAAAATAATATGTACAAAAAAAATCACTTTTGTGTTTTTACAATTTTTTTCGCGACCCGGCAAAATTTTTCTGCGACCCGATATCGGGTCGCGACCCACACTTTGGGAAACGCTGCCTTAAAACAATACGTATAAGAGCAGGCGGAGCTTACACACATGAACTCTATTTTTTTTTTTTATTGTATATTTAATTTCAAAAAAAGACGGACACTATCTTAGCCATAAATACAAAAAATCCTTAACATTATTAGCTAGAAATTAATCATAAATTTGAAAAATAACAAATTTTGTCAAAAATTAAAAAAAACTACAATAATTTTCAAAAACGAAATCTTATCAAAAATTCCTTTCTTATATTTCCGGTTTAGATCAATGTACATTACTTAGAATTTTATCAGATTTTTAGTTTAACCCCTTAGGGTTAAAGGGTGCGGGACACTGATTTTTTAGTACTATTTGAAAAAAAACGTATTAAAAAAAAATAAATAAATAAAAAATTACTCCCGGTTCCTTTATCTACGTCTTAAGAGCTTTCTTTTGATACCACACAATAAATTTTAATAAAAAATTTTTTTTCGACGACACAAAAATATATTTTGCTAAAAACCAATTTGTTCAAAATTTCCTGTTGAACTATTCCGGTTTCCATCAATGTACATTATTGGGATTTTTTTCAGATTTTTAGTTCAACCCCTCTGGGAGGGTGGGGGACAAAAGTTTTTACCATTATATTGTCAAAAACCCCATAAAAAAAGAGTTTTCAAAAATAAAAATTTGTTTATGCATCCACGCATTAAGAGGTTTCATTTGATACCCCCCTCAACATTTTAAAAAAATATTTATTTTTCCATTAAATATATATTTGTTTATATTTATCCCGCGCTGTATTTTTTTGAACTCTCTATAGTTTTCCTATATGCGGGTCAAAAAGTTGTACAAGTATGCCGAATTTCAACTTTCTATGTTCAGCCGTTTGGCTACAATTTCTACCGTGCAGACAGACAGACAGACACATGAGTGACGTTATAAGGGTTTTTTGGTGGTCATACCTACAAAACCTGAAAAAGGTTCTCACTTGTATTTTGATAAAAACAAGTAACAACCACATATTATTGGAGTTCTTGAGGGGGGGGGGGGTAATCCCGTGAGCGCCCTTCCATTGGTGCGCGCCTGTGCCTGGTCATACCTACATAATCCTAAATAAGAAAAAATGTATAAAAAGGTGTCAAAAAATAATTACAGTAATATTTTAATACAGGGCACAAAGAAAATAACTGATGAAAGAGATTTGGAGTTTCTTAAAGATATTAAATATACCTAATATGATACGAAAGATACGATAATCCACGTACGTGCGAACTGCGAACGTACCTTTGAACCACAGGAGATTAGGTTATGGTTATAGTACCGACGCCAGTGTTTAATCCTATTCAAATATAATTCATAAATTTGCAATATAAATTTTCCTATTAATATATTAATTAAATTTTTCCATTTTACTGGAAATCAAGTTTTTATTTGATATTAATTTAATTAAACTAACAGGAGATAGGAAGAGTTGGAAGTGAAATTACAGTTATCAACTTTAGTTATATCCATACGTAAAATTCTTAATATCAAGAAAAATGAACTTTCACCCTTCGCGAACTTCACCAAAGAAATATGGTTAGGGATTTTAATTTAGCAAAGTTAGAAATTGAGACTTTCAGAGACTATTTGAAACGCGGATCGAAATTTGAATTAGAAAGAACGAGGAAATATATAAGATTGTCCCTTGGCAATTATTCTGGAGAAGTTTAATTTTATATTGAGACTCGAGACTCGTAGGTAAAATAAACAAAATTTTTATTTCAAATGAAAAAGAAAGACAGAATTATAAAGAATATATAACAGTAA
The DNA here is from genome assembly GCA_963971575.1 of Liopterus haemorrhoidalis. Taxonomy (NCBI): domain Eukaryota; kingdom Metazoa; phylum Arthropoda; class Insecta; order Coleoptera; family Dytiscidae; genus Liopterus; species Liopterus haemorrhoidalis. The sequence goes on from OZ020614.1 coordinate 56,521,402, forward strand.
TAATAACTCAGGATTTGAAATGAGATCCGATGAATATAATGAATATTACAAAAATCATTTCACAAAAACTTGTTACTTTATTAGCAGTTCAATTTCAATAGAATAATCGGAGACGTAACGAGTACTTTTGGCGCCTATGGCGAGCAAAGAAAACTGCGCCATCACTTTTAAAATGTATGCGATTCGTTGACTAATTTTGAAATTTGAAAAATTTAAAATAACATTCAATCAAAATTAATATAAACTTAAATTATTGCACATGTTTATTTTTCATGTTATAAACAAATAAGAATCAATTGTTACCAACGGCCTAATGAATTTGGAACCATATATACTTAGAAAATGTGCATTTTTATGCTTTTTCTTGTGATATTTCTTATTTAGACCATCGACCCACGACTTTTCCTATCTAAAACTGTTTTCCCATGTTAATTTGCTATGGACACACTTGGTACGAACACCGAGTATAATATAATCTAACCTATATTAATAAAAATTGATGTGAAGTGTGAATTTTCACACATTTCAGGGTTTCGCAGGTATTTAGTAAGTGAATGATGATTATTTGGGATGCCAAAACAAATTTTATGTTAAAATATTTTTTTTGTTAATTTTATTTCGAATGCCTAATACCATTATTTAGGTTTCTAATTATGTGCAGTATTTTTTTTATATAGCAAGGTTCATTAAGATTTTGAAAATTGCGCCTATGGCTTCCATTGGTTGTTTTAAGTCATAACCCCGCCCCTCTGATTTCGTGTACTCAATTTCAACAATTTCGACTGGTTATTAAATTTACGTTTTTAAAAAATAAATGCATCATTTGCCCAAATATAACTAGAATTTTGAAAAAATAATTTAAACAAAATAAAAATGCAAAAAAAAACAGAAAAAATAAAATTGTCTCGAGACCGGGAGCGAACCCTAATTTGCAAATTACAACGCGAGAATGCTAACCATTACACCATGAAAGCATGCTGGTTTACTGTGTTACATAAGTTATTAAATATTTTACATGATCAAGCAAAAAACACAAAAAAAGTATTATTTTCCGAACACATAATCTGATCAAAATTTCCTGTTGTGCTATTCCGGTTCAAACAAATGTACATTATTAGAATTTTTTCAGATTTTTAGTTTAAACCATCTGGGCTACAGGGTATGGGACAATTATTTTTTTTGCACAATTTTGGCAAAAATTGCGTCAAAATAATTTATTTTGCAAGAATAAAATTTTGATCGTTAATCCACGTACAAAGGGCCTTCATTTGATACCCTACTTAGATTTTTTTTTTTTTTATTTCGATGAGCAGATATTTCTTTATATTTTTATGGGGATATGTTTTTTAGATGTTTTAGTATTTTTCCTATGTGTGGGTCAAAGAGTAGTATAAGCATGCCAAATTTCAACTCTCTAGGTTTGGCCGTTTGGCTACAATTTTTACCGAACAGACAGACAGACAGACGACAAAATGACGGTATAAGGGTTTTTTTTTTGTCATACCTACAAAACCCTAAAAATGAAAATTTAAATTTTTGATAAATCCTAACTAAAAAATGGTTAGACAGAAATCTGCGGTTTGGATTATTAAAATTCTTCTACATTGTTTAGTCTAAAAAAAAATTGAGCTTTAATAAACCAGTTAATAAGTTTTCTATGGACAGTAATCCAAAACCCTTGAAAATGGCAAAAAATCGAAACAATCGTAAGACCTTAAAAATAAGGGATAGACCGTGATTTTTAAGCAAAAAAAAATTGTCTCCGATTTTATTGAAAATTGGTATGAATATGTTGTTATTTTGGGTCATAGATCAACAAAATTTGGTCCATTTTGAAGTTTCGGAATTATAGGCAAAAAACTGAACCAAATCGGCTCTCAACTCAAAAACTAAGGAAGCATGAATTTTTTACATATTTTTTTCTTAATGCTCACCCCTAAGTTAGCTTAAAACTATATTTTGACTAAAATCGGAGTCAAAAATTTTTTGACTCCGATCCATAATTTCAAAATTTTAGGAGAATTTTTATTTTTGTTGGAAAATTGGGATACTTATAGATTTTTAGCCTTAGTTCACAAATATATGGTCACTTTTGAGTTAAGGTCTTTTTTTCTAACTCAAAAACTAAAAATGTTTTATATATTTTATTTTTTGTCTATCGTTTTCCTTTTCGTATTTTGACTACATCCTGCCAACATGAAACATGAAATAACCTAGGTAAGCTTGGTTCTCGTAACAACTTAGGAAAATGAAACTCCCATTTAAACCAAAGAAATAGACTTTCCCTAGTATGCATATTAAACAAAATTATAAAATATAAATAACAAAAATAAATGACCGAATAACAAATTTAACTTTCGATTTTTTTTTTTTTTTTTTTTTGTCTTAAATTTAAAATGTTAAGTATATAATAATTTCCTGAACCTGATAAAAATACGTGGTTACTGGTTAATAATAAAAGGTTCAGGTTTTGGTTCACTAATCTTGAAATATAATTTATCGGTTCAGGCTCAGGTTCAAGAAAAATACACGGGTTCGGGTTCAGTTTCAGGTCCCTGTTAAAAACTACTCTGAACTTAACAGAAAAGAAACGTTGCTTCATTATTTTATTACTATACTAATTACTAATTTTCTATTATACAATTTTGCTGTTAAGTGAATAATAAGTCAGACATTTCAAGCGTGTGAGTAGCGCTCTCTATAGTTCCCTAAATATATATCTTATTAAAAATTGCATTGAACAGAAAAGAAATGTTTCCTCATTCTAAACACGTTTTAGGGTGTCACCCTGTAACACCCCAAATATTCATCCAATTGAAAAAGTGCATAGAACAAAAAAGATTTGTTTTCTGATTATAAACAATTTTTGTCATACACGTTTTTACTGTTAAGTCAATAATAAGGGAGATATTTCAAAAGTTTAGTTTTAGGGTGTCCCTCCGTAACTCCCCAAAATATTCATCCAACTGAAAGAAATGTATAGAACAAGTAAGATCTGTTTTCTTACTACACAATTTTTGTTATATACATTTTTCTGTTAAGTCAATAATAGAGGAGATATTTTAAGTATTTAGGTAAACAGTTTTAACCCCGAAACACCCCCTCAGAATGAAAATTTTAAGATGCCTATGGTCTGTGTTCGAATCCTGATTTTACTCTATCATCATACCAAATTACGTGAAAATATGTCTAGCTGTTTTTGCGTGAATCTCGGACAGACCGACAGACAAAAAATGATTTGTTGCATATATTGTCTTAAAATAATTTTAGACGCGTAGAAATCAAATTTGCAGCCGAAAAGAAAAACAATTAAAACCTCCAATTTTATTTCTATAAATTAATTATTAATATTAGGTCGTCAAAGATGAAATTTGTAGAAAAAAATGCAAAGTTGGTTGATAACTTAAAAATATAAGGAATTATTTTATTCATCAAAGTATACCCATATTGTCTATACACTTTTGCCATTTAAGCGGCAAGTTGTTCAGGCTGGTGGTATAAAACCCTGGCGGACGAGAGTCAATGAATTCCTGGAAGGCCAGTTTTACAGCATTGTCGGAATTAAATTGTTTTTTTATTAAAAAGTTGTCCAAATTGCGGAAGAAGTGGTAGTCAGTGGGGACTAGGTCTGGTGAGTATGGAGGATGATGAAGAAGTTCCAACTCCAATTCCTGTAGTTTTGCCACAGTCATTTGTGCAGTGTGTGACCTAGCGTTATCATGCGATAGGAGTCGATCTTTTGACCAATCTAGGCTGTTTTGCTTTAAGTTTTTGCATCATTTCGCCCAGTTGGTTGCAGTATATTTCTACTGTGATGTTTTTTTTTTTTTTTTTTTGTTTGGTTTTTAAGTTACCTGTACGAAATTAACGAACCAATTTGATATTCAGACTAATTCTGTAACTCTGTTACTATGATAATTGTAACTAAATTCGTCACTATTAGCAAGGTCAGTTACTATCATGAATGAAATGCATTATACTTTTTATAATATTTTATGTTGTAGTAACGTTATTACACAGTAACTTTTTACAGAATTGATCTGAATGTCTGCTGCGTAGTAACACTAGAGCCCAATACACTATTAACGTTTCGCGTGGTCTGCGATTCCGTAGTTCCACGTAAGAACTCATAATTCATAATAGTGCGAATTTCCGACCGTTCCATTTTCAACTAAATTAATTTAAAAAAAAAGTTTTTGATATTTTTTAGAGATGTGTCACATTCCAAGAAAAAAAAACACAACGGTAAAATATTAAGCCAATGTCAAATAATAAGCTGTTAAAGTTGCCAATATTATTAACTACAAATTTCACCCTTGACAAACGATATTTTTTATTTTGTATAATATAATGTGGAAAATTGATTCTTATTTTGTTATATATGACAAACCAAATATTATACCATGAGTTCAAAAAGAAATTACATGAGGATTGGCTATGGAAAAATAAAACAATGTCTACTGCAAGCTTTATATAACAATATAAACTTATGACAACAACAAGAGTGATAACAGTTAATTAATTCTAAAGCTTGCTGTTGGCATTAATTTTATTTTCCATAGACAACCCTTATGTAATTTCTTTTTGAACTCATGGTATAATACTGTAGGCCCGAGAACATACAGAAAGCCGGTAAAACAGCGCTGACAGTCGGTACCGAAAACAAGCGTCCTGGGTTACTGGTTGCGCACACACTAAACGCTGATATTGCAAGTGAGACTGACAGATGACGTAACCTATAAATTGAAGTTTTTATTTATTTTTTTCTATTAATCGTACATTTTTTAATTATATTGGCCCAGCATAGAGTGAACGCTAGTTTTGAAAGTGTATAGCTACTCTTTCGTATATTGGCTCAATTATATGTTGAAATAAGTGAAAATTGCGAGTTCTGATTCATCTTTGGATGAGTTGCTTGTAACAGAATCACTATATTTAAAAATGGAACCAAAAAGAAAAGGTATACATGCAATAAACCAAAAGAGATGTAAATATGGGGAATACCACCATCTTTTTCCTTAGTTAAAAGAAGATGATGCAAGATTTTTTAAATATTTTTTTGTTTCGGCGCTGACAACAAGCTTCTTAAACTGCTTAAACGTTTCGGTAAGCAGGTAGCCGACACCAACCGGCGCCGACCAGTACACAGCGTGTGCGGTTATATTTAAAAACATGGACAAATACTGCGGCAGATCAGCGCTTATTGCCAGTAAAGCCGGTACCGGCTTTCTGTATGTTCTCGGCCTAGTGGCGGTTGGTACAGAAGAGCAGCAAACCTGCAGCACCCCCAAAATTAAATGTTTTTAAACATTAGAGACATTTTTTCGAGCTTTCTCTCTCTCTCTCTCTCTATAAATTTACTTAATTTTTAATTAAAAACCATCACTACTGTTGAGTTTCGTGCTTAGTTCGTCTACAAGTTATCATATACAGTGACTAGATGTGCTGCATGCTTTGGCAACACCAATTTCTTATTGATTGCGGCGATTGGTGTTGAGTGGGGGTAACGGTAGAATACCTCCTATCGGAGCTGCACACATTTGCAGTTAAAAGCTTGCGAAATGTACGTTTGACTACAGATATTTTTGTACTTTTAATATTTCATTATATTTTTAGTGTGTACATAAAAAAATAGTGTAATTCAAATTCTTTTAAAATTAAATTATTTTTTAAAGAATTTCAAAAACAGAAGATGAATATAACGAACACAAAAATAAGGTGGCCGGATAGCGCTAGTTCCGCCCGATATATACACTCAGCAAAATAGGGGATAGGCATGATTTTTTTATTTTTTTTTATTATATTCCTCTTGTTGCATATAAACATAAAAAACAGTTTTTAATTTTTTTTTTTAATTTGAAGGCTTAAAAAAATCATAAATGTATGTAGCGCGCGAAAACGACGTGTGACGTCATACCCTTCTAACTGACACATGACACTACTAGTCTACCCAGCGTACATAGTCCATTGTGAACTTATTTGTTTGTATAACTTTTATAGGTTATGTAAAGTTAGAGTGATTTTAATTAAAATAAAGTTTAATTCTATAAAAACAATTTATACATGTTTACCGAATTAAATTTTATATTAAAATATGTAAAATATGGAAGATCCAGGCCCCAGTACTTCGAAACATAGTCGAAAATATTGTTTAGTACCAATGTGCACAAATAGTTCAATTAGAAATCAAAAAAATAATTTATATCATTACCTGATGACGAAAAACAACAGAAAAGCTATGAGGCGAAATAAAACCGATATTTCAGAAAAAAGTAAACTTTGTTTGTGAAGACCATTTTAATGTGAGTACATATATTTTATAAATTATTTTAATAATAAATGTGTGAAAAATTGTTTAAAAACAAATACAAAACTCTCAAACAATACAATATAAACACGTAAACATTATGTTTTGTCTGTATCTGTGACGTCAAACCCTTACAGTCTCAGTCGTATCTACTCGGCAACCTTCGCGGCGTGGTCGGCTTATTTCAAATTTACAATATTTTAATTAAAAAATTTGGCTATAATATTAATTAAAATGTGATTTTTGTTGTGTTAGGTGACATAACTAACATTAAAATATCAAAAAAATGTAGTTTTAAGGAAATATAAATTTTATGCGTATCCCCTATTGAATGAATTTAAAAAAATTTGTTCAATAATTCCAAAGACATAATGACATTTGTGCGCCCGGTAATAAAATCCATTTTTTCGGTTAGTATTTATTGCATTAATTACTCAAGAACTGCTGTTCCGCTTATCATGTTTTTTTTTTCTGTTTGTAGTTATATTATCTGGGCAGATTTTAGGCCACGTTTTATTAAAATGGGTTCAGTAGTTCCAAATAACAAGCAATACAGCAAATTTATCAACTACTACGTTATTTCAGTTATTGTGAAAGAATTTTAAGTATGTTTAAAAAGCCCAATAGCGCGCCACTGAGCCAGGGATGCTAAGCCAGTGTGAGAATGAATCTGGTTTTCTTTTCCGGCACTGACTTGTCCAAAGCTGAAGATATTCCAATAGTGAAGTATTTATTTGTTATCATGAATATTTCTGACAGCAAACATATTAAGTATTCGAAAAGGTTTGACATTGCAAGCATATTTAGTGTTTATAAGTTCTATAATGTATGCAGTATTCAATATTCGAAATTTTCGACTACTCTCTAGAATACTGATTATAAAACGTACATATTTTTATTACTTTATGTGTATTTATTGTCAAATTAGATAATTTAGGATGCTACAAATACAGCTAATGTAATATATCATTTGAGGATAGGGGCGACGAGAGCGGCCCGGGCCCCTGAAAAACATTAATTCCGCATCCCCGGAAAACGACAATTACGGCTACAATGACAGGTAAAAAATTGCGTGCAGAAATAAATATATAAGACTAGCTGTCCGGCATCGTTCGGGGACAATTCGTTATTATTGACCTAAATAAGGTTTGTTCCGTATAATCCCACCAGCACCAACTGCTTAGAGAGAAAGCGTAAACTAGTTAGAATAAGATTTAGCGTTGGTGAAGAGCCACCCGTTTCTTTCAAAATATAACATTTACCATTCAGTCTTATCTCTTCAAAAAATTTTATTCAAAACTGAAATAAACATTTATTTCATGTGTTTACATTTAGCTCGTATTAACGTATTAAAAAAAAAAAAAAACTTTAATAATGAAATTTCAGCATTTATAAATTAAATGAAATTAGATTAAGGTTAAATTCACATTTAAATGATTTCAAGGCTCAAATTCCATACACATACCCACTAGAGCTCATAGTGAATGTACGTTATAAACGTATACACAATTATACTAGGGTGACCATTCGTCCCGCATTTTGATTTGGTGTCCCCAGGGCCGAATTTTGCTCTGTACTTGTATTTGGGAGGTGAAGACCTTTTTTTGCTCTTTACTTATATTTCGGAAGTGACGACCTTTTTTTTGCTCCGTCCCGCATTGCCTTCTCTAAGAAAATGGTCACCCTAAATTATACCCAATTTTAATTGGGCAAATGTGCATGGTTAAGAACTTCTAACTGTTTTCAATGTCAATACTTGTATTTTCAACTATTTTCATGTGTATTAATAATGATAAAAAATGATGCCCTTCTCAAATATTTCCCCCCCCCCCCCGCCAGATTTTAAGAGCTAGCGCCGCCACTGTCTGGGAGCCTTTTTATAAACAATGTTTTTAGTTTTACCATTAGACGCTAGCAAGTAAAGGTTGTTGCTAGAACTGACACGCCAACACGTTATGTATAATTACCCATGCGAGAAACATGGACTTAGCAAATCAACGCCAGCTATATTCAGGGTTTGACCCTGCGCTTTATTAATAGTCATCGCAAAACCAACCCAGACTGATATCAGTGATGAAGGGATTACTAAATTTTTGCCTCTACCGCAACAAGTCATAATTCTGATTAGTGTATAAATCTTGTACCAAGTTTGTCACTGAAGAAATATATGTTGTCTCTGATAATTTCAAGAAAATGCTTTAAATATGAACGGAAAACAAAGCTTTCGTTTTACCCTCGCGCACAGATTTCATTAAAACTTTGGTACTACTGAACTGATTTTAATAAAACACGGCCTAAAACCTGATCAGATGATGTAGCTGCAGATAAAAAAAGAAACCACATGAAAATCGGAACAGTAGTTCTCGAGTAATGCGTTAAATATTACGAACTACTGAGATTTTAAAAATTCTTTCAATTCTGATTAGTGTATAATTCGTTTATCAATTTTGCCGCTAGCAAAACCTATGTTGTCGCTGGCAATTTCCAGATGATGCGTTAAATATGAACGGAAAACATGGATTAAAACTTACCCGCGCGCACAGATATTATTATAGCTTTGGAACTAGTTAACCGATTTTAATAAAACACAGCCGAAAACCTGTTGTTTGAAACCTTTTTTTGAAAAAAACATGAAAATCGTTTTCGTTCCGAACGGAAACGAATGTTATTTTTCGTTCTCGGTCCCTGACTAAATGTAACAGAATTTCAAATAGAGTGATGTGTAATTTAATTCAACGAATCTAGTTTCTCGAAATGAACAAAGTGTAATTTACATCACTTTGACTTTGACCAGATGACGTAATGTTTGAAAGATGTGTAAAAATATCCGAAATTTTGAAAACACCCTAAATCTGATATATGTATTATGACAACTGCCTATATATTGTAATAAAATATTCAATGCATTTTATCACAATGTACTATATTTATTATTTATGAATGTAATTCATATTTTATTTATTTTTATAGAAGTTATTATTAGCTCGCTCAGTTATCAATGAAATGAAGCACGTTAGATTAAAATCATGTTATATATATAGGACTACGTCGAGCATCATTCTGTAAAAAAGATTAGTGAGAATACATACAAATAAAAAAGTTTTGACATACCTACTACGGTTTCATTAAACCAGTAGTTTTCAACCAACCTACACATAATGATGCTAAAGGTAAAAAGACAAATATATAATTTTTAACAATGTGTGAAATATAAAATAAGTTTTAAAATTACATAAAATGATATTTTTGTTTAAAGCATTAATATTAATTTGTAGAGCCCTGTACATCCGCGGATATCCACGAATTATTAGTAAATTTTCTGCGGATGCGTATTTTAGATATGTGGTTAAGGTTCGGATGCGGATATAGAATACTTATCCGCTTATACACACTTTACTCTCTGTATAGCTACTCACAGTAGAAATAATTACTCATAACTACCACGTCGCACAATAAGTCTCCAGTCTAACTAAGAATTTTTTTTTTTTTTTTTTATAAATTCGACTTTATTCATCAACATACTCTCCTTCAAGAGAGATACATTCATTCCAACGCTCCTAAAATTAAAAAAATTTAAATTAATTAATTAATTTAAATTCAGCATACCAATCAGTAATAGTTGATTTGCCTGGTGCAGTCTCTATAACGCTTATCAAGCCACTGTTTGGCTTCAACAGTATGTTTTCCCATCAAAAAACAATGTTTAATCAACACACGAAATTCTTTTTTATCCATTCTTTTGAAAATTACAAAAATGAAGTTACTAAAACCACTGTAACCTCTAAACTAATTGTCAGAATGTCATGATATTTTCACACGTATCGTTTGAAAGTTGGTACTATCCAGAAATCATATGGGTCTGTCAACAGGTTTGCCATATATATGTCAGACCGGAGACTTATTGAGTGAAGTATTAGTCTTCAAAATACTGTGCAGTGCTCCACAGGTTACTGTGCAGTGCTACACAGATTACTGTGCAGTGCTACACAGATTACTGTGCAGTGCTACACAGATTACTGTGCAATGCAGTGCACAGATTACAGTTAAAGACTACTGCAACCCTTAACATTAATGTAAATTAGGATAAAATTGATGACCTTTCAATTCGTGTTAACTGTAGTAAGCATTGGTAGATGAACCTGTATGTAGGGAAAATATTTTAACATCGCAGCGCTTTTGCGGCATATTTGGAACTTACAAAATAGACATTCATTACATATAATCATATGAGCAATAACGTGAATTTTAGTGTTTATTGGTGGTTTTTGTAATTTTGCTACAATATTAATACGTGTTTTTATGCAAGATAATCAGTGAAATATTATAACATCAAATATTAATAAATAAGAATAATTTTAGGCATGTTTTTATTAATTTTTTAGGTTGAAATTGACATTTTAGGTTATTTAGATTAGGTAATTTTTTAGGTTGAAATGGATTTCTTTTAATCCATGAAATACACTCAGGTACACAGCAATAATAATTCGACTTCGACATGATTTTTGTCTTGTCTTCCCTTTAATTTAAGGTTATTTTTACTTATTATCACTTGATACCAGTAAAAACAATTTAAAACTGATTTTAAAATAATTCAAAAATAACATAAAACTTAACAAAACGTAATATAACAATATAATAACAACAAAATTATAGTAAAATATGAAAATATATTTTGATCTCATATAACTAGAGTTACCATAATATTTTTTTCTCAAACCCGGACAATTTTAAGATTTTGCTAAAAACAGAAAGTAACGCCTTCTACTATATGAAGTTTGTTCTTACAAAAGTGAACTCTTATACTAACATTATTTAAATATTTTTGATACTAAATAGGTTTTAATTATTCCCAAAAATGTATTTCAAGTTAAAACTAAACAAATTTTTAGACAAATCCCGAAAAAATGTGGTTATATCGGTACACGCGTATATATGCTATTCCAAACGTTTAAGCGGAACTAAATGGAAATTTCATTTTATAAATTGTCATGAGTTCTCTTTTTAGGGCTTGAAAAGGGCTTTTGCTAAAAAAAAACCTTACTTAATCTGTAAAACTTACTAGAATTAAAAATATAATTCCGCTTAAACCAAAGAAACGGGCTATATATTTCAGTAATACCCATATATTTAATACAAAAGTATTAAATATATAGTAATACCTCTTTGGGGGTCTTTCCCCAATACCCATTGAAAGTTTAACCCCAAAAAACTTTGAGTAAAACTCTTATTAGGGCGTTAAAAAATACCGGCAAACGCGTTTATTTTGTGATATATTTGAGTAATACCCTTTTTGGGATCTTCCCCCAATATTATATTAATATTTAACCCCAAGAAACTTTGAATAAAAGTCTATTGAGGCGTTAAAAATACTTACATTTTTTGAATAATCCACAAAAACTATTTGTAAATATTTTTCGCCTCGCATTTTGTTAAAGTTGAATTATTGGGCACTCGAAAAATAAAATTGCTGTCTTCCAACATCCTTCAAGTCGTAGGGATGACCCAAAAGGCACTTATAACACTAAAAATATATTTAAAAAATCTTCAAAAACTGTTTTTCATTTAAAATCAAACTACGTCTTGTTTAAACTGATAACGAGCAAAGAATGACCATTAGGTAGATTAAAATCCTTATCAAATTAATCCTGTTACATAAAAAGATTAGATTTATTTTATTTCTAATTGATTTTTTGATTTGATATTTTAAAATACAAATAAATTATTTAATGAATTTTATAAAATTTATGTGGGATGGATTTTTATTTATCAAATAAAATTATAGTTAGATTTAAATACTGATTACTAAATTTTAAGCCAAAATTACGTACTATCGGTAACTGAGGCGCCAGTTTCGGTCAAAGCCATCCATTACCGCATTATTTCATTACAAAATAATAAATAACAAAGTGGAATATAGGGTTCTTATTAGTATGGGTCCAGAGCCGCAGTAAGGAAAACTTGCGCTAGGGACAAAACTGCGTTTTGGCGCCCTTGGCAAATAAATGTAAGTGATAAGCAAAAACAAGATTCTCACCTCCCAAAATCTAGATAATGAGCAAAACAAAAAAATGTCCTCACTTTCGCAATGGGGCGCCCCTTAGTCAAGCTCATCGGTGCCCTTTTCCTTAGTGCACTAGGGGCCATGTAATTTGTTTTTACGCAGTTATATATTTTTTAGGATATCTGACATATAAATATTTTTTGACACTTGACAATTAACTGATCAAGATACAGGACTAATGTGAGGCCAAAAGACAGACAAGTTATTGATATAATTTTTAGACCTTCATATATACATATTTTTTTAATTTTTATTTACAATAATTATTTAAATAAGAAACTTTAGCTCTGAAGATATATTGTTTGTTTTATTGCTTTATTTAAACTCTTTTAGCCAAATCTCTCTTAACAGTACATAATTTTTAAAATTAATATTTTTTTTACTTTTTCAAATTCCCCATTAAACTTAATTTATGTCGTATAAATAACGTAAGTTTATTATCTGCCTTGTTTATTTTAATATCTTATTAACCTTTTTTAAATTAAAAAAAAAATCACTTGCTAACCCAGTTACTACGCCCATCCCCTAGTTGTAACTTATTTTAAATTTTCCGCTATACTGTATTTTTCCAGTGTAAATCGTACTCGGTTTATTTACTTTTATCTACTTTTTTTTAATTTGAATTAGACCATAGATCTGGTTATTTAGGTGATTTTGATAGTGTATTACTGACTTTTAGAAACTGGTTATATTGTAAAAAAGGCTTTACAGTTTTGGGTTATGTTTGTATTATTTTAGGTTAGTATTACATTTACAAAATATTTAATATGTCACTATTCAAAAAGAAATATGACAAATGATATTTTTTTAAATGACATTTATAATCTGACGTTTCAAATTATTTTTCTGTAATACCAACATGACATACAGTTTCAAAGGTGCAAACTATTGAAAACAAAATTTCCTCTTAGTTTGTTCTTACAAAAGTGAACTGCTTATACTGCGTATATATTTTGCACTTTTTAATTTTTACGAAATATCCGGGACAAAATGACAAACTGGCCGGGACGCCGGGACCTTACTTTCATACCGGGACAATCCCAATCAAACCGGGACGTATGGTAAGCCTACATATAACTAAATATAAAAAGCGCGATAGAATGTCTATTTCTGTAGTTGCTTAAAATCCCGCCAGATGTCATATCGTTTAGCAATTTTTTCTTATACAGTATTTGACGAAATCTCGCACGGTCCGATACCCGAGTATTTAAAATAGATATATCGTCATACTTTTTCACCACAATATTTGTATTCGATATTCGAAAACTTTTTAAAGAATTCGAGCCGGCTCTGATATGTGACACGTTCCACGCATCGATTTTTCCGGATTCCGTGCGGATATGTGCGAATGCGAATGTGTATGAGCAGGTAGGTTGTGACGAGCACGACGCTCGGTTCACGACAGTCCTGTTGTCCCATTGCTCCCCGGTCGACTTCGTGTACCACCGTCCTTACTGAAGAATCTCGCACGACGAGCTCACAGACAATGTTTTTGTGACGGACAGTATATACGACCGTATCGGTGAGAGAGAGTTGTAAACACGCTGAATACCGAAAGCTACCGCGACGCAACCCGAGTCCCATATGCGAAACAAAAACTAGTATAACCATTGATCTAAATATCATCAGGGGTGTGCGAGCTTACTTTTCAATACATCACGCGGTAAACAGCTTCCTGTTATAAAACCTCGCGTAACTTCCACGATTTGTGGCTTGAAAATAGCGAATAGGGCAGCATCCGGGCATGACGTACTTCAACACGCACAGCTCACAGTCTTTCCACGTGCTTCCGAAAGCTGTTGCTCAATATGAGCGGCTTCATGGCCGGCGCCCGGTGCCTGCTGCTCCCGGTGCTCATCGTATAGTGCGCTACGCATCGCGACATACGCGTACCGCATACATGGTGCGTACGGCTTGTGCGAGCTGCGGCCACATGAAGTACAGCATACGTCCCACACGATTGTTATTGATCCAGCCTTTATGTAACCGCAACATTTACAATATTAAGGCTGTTACAAAACAAACATAATCACATAACGGAAACATATTTTTAAACATTATTCAGTTTCAATACATATTTTCTTCTACGTTTCCATGCCCATATGGAACACGGCCTTCTGTCATAACGAAAACAAATACGCAACAGGTCAATATTATGAACAGATTACCAATGTCTAACAGATAACATAACCAATGGATTGCTATTTACATCTTTGCTGCAATTAGCAACTAACAAAGCTGTGAACATTCCGTGTAATTCATTCGAAACTTGAAATAAAATCTGGAATATTAAGATGAATGTTATAGTCAAGTATACGCCCAATGTAGACAGAACATAAAATTTACTTTCTCGTTATGATTCCGTTACGTTATTATTTACGTACATTGTACAACAAACTAACTCTGTGACAGTACAGTGCATAGGTTAAGCCGTGATAACAAGATATAAGGAAGTACATAGGCAAGGCACTAGTCACTAGGCAGTATAAAGAGAAGGCTTAGGGGGTTCAGTACCTATGCATGTAAACCTCTTGTGTTGTTGCGTTCGTTATAGTAATTGGACGCAAACATCCTTGCATCCGATTTACAAACAATCCGGCACTGATCGCGAACCAAGCCGAACTACACTACGAGAAAGTTCTGACTGCGCGAGCACGACAGATCGACATTGAGTTGTTTCGTCAAGGTCGTTCTTGAGGTACTTTTTTACCGGAAAATTAGTTCATCAGTGATGCCCACTTAAAGAGTAACTCTGAATTATTATTTTCAATATGTGACTTTAACGCTGCAACATTATACAAGCCCGTGGGAACTAAAATTTGATCAATAATTATTTACAAAAGTCAAGGTTACGAATGTAATTTTATACCTATCTGTAATTGTCAGCCTCTCATAACAAACTTAGAATTCATACAGATACATATGTTTTCAATGACACGCCAAATGTAAATTTTCACGTGATCATAATGACTATGTTTAGAGTTCCTAAACGTCCTCTTTTCACCAGACATGTCCTATTTTTCAAGGCAAATATGCGGGTCTGGTATATTTTTAATTTTTAATTATATTATCCCCTTTTTTATGCTGAAATATGAGCTGCTCGGGTGTAGATAATGGTAATTAACAAAAATATACTTTTGAAATTCTGTTAATTAATGTTTTAAACATAAGATACCAAAAGACGCGCACCCCCATCAAGGTCTAGACCCCCCAAGAAGCACTAAAAAAATTGTTCGAAAAAGACCACAGTACATACAGTAGTTTCGGTCAGGCATTTTTTGTACTTGTATTTTCATGCGCATGCCTGAGCGTGGCTAGTATGCGAATTTTTCCGAAGATATACGAGTCGAGACGAAGCAATAATTTTCAAACTTTTAGACAAACGGCAGCCAACGGCATTATTGTATTTGGTTTATTTTTTCTCCTCACTGTAGTGTATTAATATGTTTTGCTATTGCATTGGGTTTTTTATGAACAATCATTTTTTTATGATATCCAGTGGCGGCGCTAGCGATGGCTGGGGGGGGGGGCGCTCTAATCCCCAGTTGCCCTCCCCCAGAATTGGAATTGCTTGGAGAAAAATGTATTTTAGAAGTGAGGACATTTTTTTTAGGTCTTCACTTGCATTTTCATGTATAAACAATAAAAAAATTATTTCAATTATTTCCTGGCCCCCCCAAATTTTATTCAAAAATTTCGTGCCCCCCCCCCCAGATTTTAAGAGCTAGCGCTCAGTGGAGACTGATGATATCTATATTTACTTATTTAACTGAAATTGATAATTAAAATAAAAGAAAAATCTAGCTTCCCTTCAATAATTTTCTCTATTATTGTATTTGCAATAATTTTAGTATTACATAAAATAATAATATGTAGCGTTTTCAAAATTCATTTTTACTTCCAACCTAAAATTTCATAATTCAATTTTTAATAATATTATATTTCTAAATTTCATTTTGTAACTATTTTATGAAAATCTTAAGCCCAATTTAATTTGTGCAACCTTATTTACTAAGTCAACTACGTTCAGCCATTCTTTCAGCTTTATATTAAGCTTCGTCCGTGTCCATATGCGGAATAGTCTACATCGTGTTTACTTTCCTAGCTTAGCCAAGGTCGCGAAAATTTGCCCCCTCAACTTCAGAAAAACCGACAATAAGTTAAACTACTGTATATACTGTGGTAATACCAGGTATATAGCAGGCGCAATTCGTGGAAACTTCTACCAACCAGGAGTATAATTGAAATTTTCTTTTGGGAAAGAAAATCATGATTAATACGGACATATTTGTTTTAACTACATACAAAAATATACAAATATTTCATTTAATGATTTAATATGTATTAGCGAAAATAATAAATATAATCTTTTTAATAATTATTATAATACTTTTATAATCTTTGGTATTAATCAAGTATGTAGAAGCAAATTAACTTTTTATGTGCTGTACAGAACATGCGATATCCTGCATTCTTATTTTTGCATTTATTATATCCATCTTCTATTTTTGAAATTCTTTAGAAATTAATTTAATTTTTAAAGTATTTGAATTACTCTAATAAATGCACACAACATATAATTTCATAAAAAATAATGAAATATTTAAAATACAAAAATATCTGTAGTCAAACGTACACTTTGTAAGCTTTTAACTGCAAACGTGTGCAGCTCCAATAGGAAGTATACCTCCTGTATTCTGCTGTTACCCCCAATCAATGCCAATCGCCGCAAACAATAAGTAATTAGTGCCTAGCAGTGTGCTGCGGCAGCACATCCAGTCACTATATGCCATAACTTATAGGGAAATAAATTTAAGGTCATAGCGCCGCGGTGGTCAATTTTGAAACGTAGGTAGAGGGTACTTAATGTTATTGTTACATAGCTGTGAAAGTAAAATTATAAGAATAAATATATTTTACAATATTTTGTGAACCTGTTTTACTATTTTATGTATATACAAATGTTTATAAAGCCATTTTTCATTATGACACTTCTCTAAAAAAAAAAAAAAAAACTATATTTTGTGATTGTTGTAGGTTATGGCGATAAAATTTTCGTAGTGGATTATTTAAAATATCAGCATTTCCAGATAAGAGAGATTTTAAGTGGTGAACTTTTAATTCATACTTCATAGTAGAAGTCATTGGCATTAGTAATACTTTTTAAGTTTGTTTATGTCGAATTGTTTTTGTAAAGTCCAATAAAATGTATAGATCTTATTGTTGGGACCGCCCCCCCCCCCCTAAGAAGGAAGGAAATAAAAATAAGAACACACAAACACACTAGAAAATTTTAAGAATAGAGATGACCTTTTTTTACGTCGTCACTTGTATTTTAGAAGTGAGGACCTTGTTTTTAGGTCACTTTATATTTTCATAATTTAAATAATTTTTTCTTCCCCCCCCAACAAAAATTCCTGGGTGCGCCACTGACTTCACGTATATATAACATATACGATAAACAAAGGCTGACGTCCCGTTGGCATAGAGATGACGTGTAGCTTAGCTATTTACCCCACCACTACAAGTTACGAGACAACCTTTACTTTAATAATCTTGCCCTCTACCTACGTTTCAAAATTGACCACCGCGATGCTACGATCTTAAATTTATTTCCCTATAGTCGTAGATGGACTACTTGGTTTACGCCCGATGCACAACAGTACTGTCGTATATATTTTTGTATTTATTTATTTAAAGAGCTACTGATAAAAATGTGTCTTTGTTTCTGCCAAATACGGTAACCATAATGTTAGATATCCTCTTTTCTAATGACCAAGATATGGTAACCCTAACTATGTTTATTAAATGGAAAATGTAAATAACCATTAGAAGGCTATATTGAACGAGATGGACCAAAAAGGTTCTTGGTATGTGATTATGAATTGCACTTAAATTCATATATATTAGAAAATACGACGTCATATATAGCGTACTCCTGAGGGCAACTATATATCTCTGGAATGGTTAGGGGTTGCCCATCATTCTTCCACACACTTTTATAACTCATATAATAAACGGTGATTTTATTGTTTTGCGATTCTGTTGATCTGTAGAAGCAATAGTAATTCTATAAATAATGAAAGCGTTGTTTTGTTCAAATACGGTGTAGTTAAAATAATTGATTGATATATTTGTAAAACTGTCAAAGAGTTTTTGATGTCCCTATTAAAAATCATAATCCGTAATAGGTAGAGTGAACGCATTGACAATAATCGCTCCACGATTCAGTCTGTCAATATATAGGTGCTATATGAACGTCACATAATCGTCATGTTACTTGTTAACGAAAATCCAGGTTAATTGAAACGTATACAGGTCACCGACGCACCCACCCACAATACCTAACTCTAAGCCAGAAACAAAATTGATTTTTTAATATATTTTGTCATTTAATAAAAACTTGTTAGAGAGGAAATTCTATTGTAATTTCATATCTATATTAATAAAACTAGCTAGCGGGCCCATACTTTTTACGGTTTTTGTAAAATACATTTTTGTTGTAACGTAAGTGATAAGTGAGATACAAGGTGTCTCAAAAGAAATTTTATATTTAGTGGATCGATTAAAAAAAAAGTAAGCCGTATATAGAAAAAATGTTTATTAATTATTAAAATACAATTTTTGGGGATTTATTTCTTAAAAATAATATCGTCTAATGTAGACCCTCGCGTTCTCGGCACTCATTTAATCGAACAGTAAAATTACTTATGACGTCTCGGCAGGTGGACTCAGGGATGGCTGCCATTTCGTGACGGATATTTTCTTTCAAATGCGCCAGTGAAGTCGGTTTATTGGCGTAAACTTTAGATTTAAGATAACCCCATAGGAAAAAGTCCATAGGGGTTAAATCTGGACTGCGTGGAGGCCAATTTATGTCACCTCTCCGGGAGATCAATTTGCCTGAGAAATTTTGGCCTGAAAAACACGTGGCAGAGACATATTGGACGTGTGTGAAGTTGCTCCGTCCTGTTGGAACCATGTTCTTTGGTTATAGCCAGGAAAGTTTTGCAGTTCAGGTACCAAGAAGTTGTCTAACATCTCCACATAACGCTCTGAATTCACTGTAACTGCACGCCCCCTTTCGTCTTCAAAAAAGTAAGGGCCGATAATTCCTCGCGCCGACATCGCAGCCCATACGGTCACTTTAGGCGAATGTAGGGGTTTCTGATGTTTGCGTTTCGGATTCGTTGCACTCCAGTAGCGGCAGTTCTGCTTATTTACGTGGCCATTAAGATGAAAATGAGCTTCATCCGAAAACAAAATGTTGGTAAACGTTGAAAATCGCTCAATCACCTGATTTACGAAATTAAGCCTCTGACTGGCATCTTGGGGCTTTAATTCTTGCACCAATTGAATTTTGTAGGGGTGCAGCTTTAGGTATTTGTGCATAATGCGATGTAATGATGATCTATGCACATTTAAAGCACTTGCGCGCTTCCGAAATGAAAGGTTCGGGTCGTCACGAACAGACTGATTAACATTCTCCACGTTTTCTACCGTTCTTGATGACCTAGGTCGCCCGGATTTTGATTTATCCAGCGTTGTACCAGTCTCTTCAAACTTTTTAACCCAATGTCGAATGAGAGGAATGCTTGGCGCATCATTTAAGTGGCGAAAACCTCGAATACTGCAGAATTTTCTACGCGCTACAGTCGCCGAATCACCGTTTTTGTAAAACTCTCGCACGCATAACGCGCGGTCTGCTCCTGACAAACGCTCCATAGCGACTGAATTCCCAAGAGCCAGGCTACCGATTGACATAACCCCCGCGCCCCTCGGATACGTTGCGTTCACGCAGTAAGCTAAATAAATATAAAATTTCTTTTGAGACACCTTGTATATCAAGTAGAACAGAATATAATTGTTTCTTTATTCTAAACCACTCTTTTGTATATATTTTCAAAGTAAAGTAAATAATAAGGACTTAATTATAAGGACTTAAAACGATAAGGACAGGATTATTATCTACTCCAATTAGATCTAAATAACTTTTATTCTTACTGTTTAAAAAATAAACCCTTCTTAAATTATAAAAAATGTCAAGTTATAACTTTTTCTCGAAATAAAAATTCCTGTCAATTTCAATATAGTTTAGGCAGTCACAATTTACAAAGAACCAATGTTATTAAGGATCTCGACATATTTTTAGACTCAAAATTAACATTTGAATCTCACTTTAATTATATTTGTGGTAAAGCTTGGAGAATGTTAGGCTTCATTATTAGGGCAACAAAAATTTTCATTCCTCATTATCAGTGAAATCTTTATATCAGGCTTATGTCTTTAGTTTATTAAATTTTGGGTCAGTTATATGAAATCCTTCTTACAATAAATATGTTTTATGTCTTGAAAAAATCCAGAAAAAGGCAGTACGTTACATTGTCTCAAAATCGGATGCACTGTCTAATAATGAGAGTTACCAGCATCTTTGTCTTAACTTAAATATTTTACCGTTGCAGGACGAAGAGTTCTTTCTGACATGATATTTCTTTATAAAATTGTAAACAATATTATTGACTACAACGAACTTGTGTTACTATTTAATTATCATGTGCAGAACTACAACACAGGCCGTAACGAGTTGTTGCACCAGAATTACGCTAGCACTAATTCTTTTATCAATTCTTCCATTGTCAGACTTTCTTCGACATATGATAATATTTTTGGACACATTGATTTATTTAATAATTCTCTTAATAAATTTAGAGTAATGTGTAAACTTTTATTAAATAATCAGTTAGCATAAATTACAAATCATTATAAAATAATTGTTAAATTGATTACATTTTGAACTGTACTGATTTTGTTGTAAATATTTGTAAAAATTTAGTGGACACTTCGCTGGGTTCCTCCGGTTTATGTTCCCAGGGTAAATAAATAAAAAAAATAAATAAAAAATAATTAAGTGAGGTACTTCGTTTGTAGATAGCTCTCCTCATAGCTCCCCAAAAATGTTTCCTCATACACATTTTTGATGTAAGATAAATAATAGTGAGACTTTCAATATTTTAATTTTAGGGTGTCTCCCCGTAACTCTTCAAATATTCATCCAATCGAAAAAGTATATACAACAAAAGTATATACATACGAGAGTTACCTTTTATTTCGGGATTTGAGTTCAAAAACAATTATTTATCAACAAAAGTGGTTTTATTGTTTTTCAAAATATTCTCCATGAAGATCAATACACTTTTGCATGCGTTTGAACCAATTTTCGAAACACTTTTTCTACTCCGATTGTCCTTATGTGGGATCCAACGTGAACAAATCTTTTTGATGGCCAAATATTCATGCAATAGTGAATGTATACTGGTCCCACTAATGCCCAAGGATACCTCAATCTCACGATAAGTCACAAGACGATTTTGCAGTATCAGTTCATGCACAGCATCAATGTTTTCCGGAACAACAACCCATTTTGGACGACCTTCACGAAATTCGTCCTTAAGCGAACTACGACCATGATTGAAGTAAGCAAACCATCGATAAACAGTAGTCCTTGATGGTGCTTCATCGCCAAAAGTCCAATTAAGTTCATCGATGCACTGTTATTGAGTTAAACCACGTCGAAAGTTGTAAAAAATAATCGCTCGAAAATGTTAACGATTTAATTCCATTTTTAGCCGAGATGAATTTTTTCAAGTTACTGTAAATACAAATAGTACGTCAAAACGCTCTGAGTACGTATACCGTCAAAAATAAGATAGGAGTCGATCTGTTGACCAATGTAGGCTGTTTTTCTTTCAAGTTTTTGCATCATTTCGTCCAGTTGATTGCAGTATATTTTTTCTGTGATCGATGAACCAGATTTTTTTTTTTTTTTTGTGGTTTTTAAGTTATCTGTACGAAATTTGGCGAACTAATTTGATATTGTCTGCTGCGTAGTAACACTAGAGGCAAATACACTGTTAATGTTTCGCGCGGTCTGCGATGCCGTAGTTCCACGTAAGAACTCATAATTCATAATAGTGAATTTCCGACCCTTCCATTTTCAACAAAATTAATTTAATTTAAATTAATTTAAACAGTATTAAACAGGAATAATATCTTTGAAATTATTTTGCAATGGTCCAATATTAATGCGGACACCTTTATTTTGGACGTTTGCCATTGCTGATAGTACTAGGCTAGAATAGTACAATATAATGAGTATTAGTATCAAAAAGATATAATACTTCAAGACTATATAAAAAATAAATTCGGACGTTTCGGAAACTGCTCAACAATCTGTTTTCGTCTTCAGCGATCACGAGAAGTGATCTACTGAAATTAAACTTTAAATACTGTAATTTGATGCCCACCTTCTGTTATACACCTCGATACATGTGCAGCGCTTAAAAATTAATAAATTTCGCAAATATTTACTTGCATTTTCATAAAATAAAAAGGTACTGTGCTTAAATTAACCTGTTCGCTATTAGCATATTGACAGGCGAGTACTAGGGACGACAGCCATATTGCCTTGGAGCACAGCGCCGCCATCGGTATTGTCACTTATCAGTAGCTCACTTATTATTTACTTAACATCAAAAATGAAGAAATATATATTGAAAATATATATTTTAGGAGCTATTGGAAGAGCTACCTATAAACGAAGTATCTCACTTATTATTTACTTAACATCAAACATATATACAAAAGAGCGATTTAGAATAAAGAAACGATTGTTTTGTGTTCTACTTGAAACTGAAATATCTCCCTTATCATTTACATTACAGTAAAAATGTACATTAACCGTACGAAGTACCGGTCCTTCAGCTAGTCAATATTAATGCTTCCTTTTAGAAATTTTCTAATAAAATATTGATGATTTAATTTTCTTTGTTATCGCTATGTCATTTCAAAGTTTGGAACATTATTGGATAAGTGGCTACTTAAAACCTGTTATATTCTTACTAAAATGTCAAAACTGTCATGCAGTTCAATTTGAGAAAACTGTAAGAGAAGATATCAGTGCAATTTATTTCGAAAGCAATCATGAAAAATGTCACAGGTGAAAATTCTTCTAGTATCACAAATATTGTTATAAGTTTTAACAAACATCTGCTGGCTACTTGAATTTGTGGGTACATGTATATTTTGAGAAAAATTAATTTAATACAACTTGTAACAAAAAGGAAGCAGGAGAGCACTTATGTGCCATTTTATAAGTGTTTTTAGCTGACATGACCGTACTTCCTACTTTTTTTGTTATACATATTTTTGCTGTAGCTTAAATAATAAGTGAGGTATTTCAGTTTCGGGAATCCCCCCCCCCATTTCATCGTATTAAAAAGTATTAAACAAGAAATAATCGTTTATTCATTTTAAATATCTTTTCTTATGTAAACATTTTTTAATGTAAATAAATAATAAGTGAGATATTATAAGATTTTAGTTTTAGGGTATCCCCACGTAGCTCAACACTGAATTGAAAAAAAAAAAAATGCATAGCAGCAATTAATAAATAAGGGAGATATTTGAAGTTTGTAGGTAGCGAACACCATAACTACCCAAATATGTAACTTATTCTTATACGCATTCTTGCTGTTAAGTAAATGATTAATGAGATATTTAAGTAACACTCTCCTTAACCCCCTAAATAATCGTCATATTACAAACTGCATTGAACAGAAAACAAATATTTCGACATTCTAAAGACATTTCCTATATACATTTTTGCTGTGAAGTCAATAAAAAGAGAGATCCTTCAAAGAGAGATTTTAGTTTTAGGGTGACCCCCCGAAACTTTCCAAATATTCAACCAATCGGAAAAATGCATACAACAAAAGAAGATTTTTTTTTTCTTATTATAAATAATTTTTGTCATATGCGATTTTGCTGTTCAGTTAATAATAAGGGAGATATTTCAAGATATTAGTTTTAGGGTATCCCCCGTAACTCTCCAAATATTCATCCAAAAGAAAAAAAATTCATTAAACAAAAAATATTTGTTTTCTTACTATAAACAATTTTTGTCACATAAGATTTTAGTCAATAATTTGAGATATTTCAAGATTTTATATATGATGTCGCCGACACATTCGGCGACATCATATATTATAACTTGTGTGCTACGTAACTAGTAATTTTGTAAACCTTTTTATTTTATTCATTTACTATTTATTTATTTATTTCTTATTTATTTTACTTTCGACATGTTTAATTTCTATATTTTACTATCTCACAATGACCGTACATTTTAGATCAACTCTGATGAAAAAAAAAATATATATTTCGAAACTGGTCAGCTAGATCAGTTGTATCATTTATGTCCGCAACCCGTTTACGTCACAAAATGGGATTCAGTGCTCGCGGTTCGTTTCCTTTTATTTGAATTTAGCATGTTTTTTTTTTTTTTTTTAATTGTATTTTGGAAGTGTAAAGTAAGTTTTCAAAGTAAGAAAATACTTCACATCAAAACTACAAGTCAATATTTATTAATTAAAACTCTTATTTTATACATTATAATTTAATTGTCATTATTTTTGCAGAACAATATTACTTTGCAGGTTAATTTTGAAAAATTTATGTTATTAATTGTTATTCTGGCAAGTAACATAGCAATAAGTCTCTTTGCCATTTTTAAACAGTTTGAAGGAATAATATATTGTTCTTATTTTATCCATTATTGATTTTCATTTTCATCTGCCAAAAAACAAAAAAATTGCAATTAAGAATGTAACTGTAATGGTTCCAATTTGGAGCAAAACCATACACCATTATACATTCTGAAACAAAATATTGATGTCAGAGCCGTTGGAATGTTTTTGTCGCCCTTGGCAAATAAAGTAAATTGATAAAATTTACCTCCCCAAATCCAAATGATGAGCAGCAAAAAAGATCTTCACACCGCAAATGCAAGTGAAAAAAAAATATTCTCACTCCCCAAGGTTTTCCCCCCAGGTTTTCATCTGCAATGCTTTTAATGACCAAATCTACACCATGGCGCCCCTCATCAGGCCACGCGCCCTTCGTCAAACCTCGCGCCCCTGGCAAGTGCTCCGATGCCAAACCGTTGCTACGGCTCTGATTAATGTTTATTTAGTTTTAATTAAATAAATACTTAAGATATTCCGATTTTCATATTATTTAAAAACGTAACCTATAAATATATCTTCGAATCCTTATTTATATGTTTATAAAAACATTATTCTATAATATAAGGTATCTGAACTGTATATTATATTATATAGTTATCAGATATATAGGTTTTACTCCAAAATTGAAAATATTCATACAATTAAGGTAACAAAAGTTATGACACATGCATTTTAAATCTCCCAAAAAAATCCAAAGGAAACCGTTGCCAGATGGCAGCACATGTATGTGACGTCACACTAATAATAATAATAGCCTATATTTAAATTCCCAAATACATAAATCTTATAAAATTTAGATTTAATATGATAACTACAATTAAATTACAGATACTTTATATAATTACTTAATATTAAATTTTCGGTAAATTAAATTTCGTCCCATTTCTGGGCAAAGGCCTCCCCCAATTGTTTCCATTCGTTTCTGGTTCTTGCTGCTCGTGTCCATAGGTTTCCTGCGTGTTCTTTGATTTCGTCTCTCTATCTTCTAGTTTGCCTACCTTTTCTTCGTTATTTATTTCTAGGTATCCAAAGTGTTACTTTTTGAGTCCATCTTTCATCTTGTTGTCGAATTACGTGTCCTGTCCAATTCCATTTTAAATCCTTTGTCTTCCTCGCTGCATCTATGGTGCCTGTTCTTCGTCTTAGTGTTGCATTTCTGACTTTGTCTTTTATCGTTATACCTAGCATACTTCGTTCCATTTTTCTTTGATTAGTTTTTATTTTCTTCAGTTGTTTTTTTGTTAGGCTCCATGTTTGGCATCCATATCCACGTCACACTAATATGGTCTATTAAATATACTAATTTTTTAATGATAAAACTATATAGTTGTAGATAAAATATTGTATTTGACTCGTATATAATGGCTATATTGCATTCGGATGAAATCTCATGCTCAAGAAATATAGCCTCCATTATATACCTGTTAAATAAAATACTATAAATAGATAATTGCACAATAAAAATATAATATAATGAAAAAAAAGAGAGTTAATACGCTTTTATTGTCGGTTACAGTTACAGATAGAAGATGTAAAATATTTGTAATGATCCGGGATCCGTCCCTGCCTCGATAGCAGTTTAAGAATGACAATGAACGACCGAGCGACCCGCGGCTCGGCGGCCACGCTTTACGCGTTCATTCGTAAAAGTTTAACAGTACGCGTTTAAATGAATATCTCCCGCTGGTCCATTCGTTAATGGGAGTCCGGGGCCGCGCGGCTGTACGTTCTCCGCTCGCAGGATATTGCTGCATTTGTTGCTGACCGCACTTCAACAAATACCTGACCTGAGCACTGAGCAATGCGCACACACGGCACAGGATGCACTATGTACAATGTACATTTACGCGTTAACCATATACACAGTTTGAGTCGGTTTGTTAGCAGTGAAACCCACTATTCTACTCTGCGACTAATTGATTTGGAAATTGACTCGTCGCGGAAATTTGAAATGATAAATGAGGATAAAGGAAGATTGAGATAAATGAGGAAAATGACAACGGAGTTGTACAAGCATTCATTAACTGAGGTTTACATAAAGACGAATAATGTATGTCTCTTCGACTTCGACTATGTATATTCAACTTCGCTCCCCATTTTCTTTCTTTGGCGATTTTACTTTGTTATATTCTTGTACGCTCGTTTCTTCCCTTTAACTAGAGGCCAAAGACGAAAGTAACAGACGCTAGGCATTAGCTATTATTCCCGGACTTACTTTTCCCATCAGAAGTATCATATTTTCCTTTGTATCTCTATGAACGTAAAAGGCGGAAGTATGCAACCCGTACTTCTTTATTGGCAAACTGGTTGTATATATTTATTGAGTTTAAATTGTGAATTTTCAGTGGTATGAAAAATAAGTATTTTTAATGATTGCGTTTGGCAAAGAAATATAGTTTATAAGGATCTTGGAGTAGACTGGTTTTCCAAACTGTTAACAAAAAAATTGATGTGAAGTGTGAGTTTTCACACATTTCAGGGTTTTGTAGGTATTTAATAAGTGTAAGAAGCCAACATAATACTGGATGTCTAGGAATATTTGTTTTATAATCACATCAAAATCAACAGATTTTTGATAATTATTTTTATTTGTTATTTGAGAGCTCCCATTTAATTTTTTTAAACAAAATTTAATTAATTTGCCAAAAATCCCAGCGTTTTTGTTTGCATTTGCTCCGTATTCAAGTCTTCATTAGATTAATAAGAAATATATTGATAAATGGATTAATTTTTTTAACTATTAACAGTGTGTTATTTGTTTTATAAGTATTTCATTACTATAAATGATATATTCCTCTTTGATACTCTAAAAACAAAAATCAAAATTTATTCATTCAATAGATTGAATCACAGCGTGTAATAGTATAATAAAATATCTGCACACTCCAACATTACACTCTACAGTAGAGTGTATTGCGGTGTGGTGTCTGTAACTCGGCTCACAACTGTTAAAATTATTTTATTTTATTTTTTTATATCTTCAATTTAAAAAAAAATACACGATTAACATTATATTAACATTATTAACGATTTAGCCATGAATTAAAAAAATAATTCATTTTGTCAAAAACACAAAAACTGCAATATTTTGCTGAAAATTTTGAAAAAATTCTCAATAATTTGATGTGAATCTCTTATTAGGGTTTTGTAGGTATGACCAAAAAACCCTTATACCGTCATTTTGTCGTCTGTCTGTCTGTCTGTCTGTCTGTCTGTCTGTCTGTTCGGTAAAAATTGTAGCCAAACAGCTAAACCTAGAGAGTTGAAATTTGGCATGCTTATACAACTCTTTGACCCGCACATAGGAAAAATACTAAAACATCTAAAAAACATATCCCTCTAAAAATATAAACAAATATGTGCTCATCGAAAAAAAATTTTTTTTTTTTAAATTCTGAGTAGGGTATCAAATGAAAGCCCTTAGTACGTGAATTAACGATCAAAATTTTATTTTTGCAAAATAAATTATTTTGATGCGATTTTTGCCAAAATTGTGCAAAAAAATTTTTGTCCCACACCCTGTAGCTTAGATGGTTTAAACTAAAAATCTGAAAAAATTCTAAGTAATGTACATTGGTCTGAACCGGAATAGTACAACAGGAATTTTTGATCAGATTATTTTTTCGGAAAATAACGCATTTTTTGTGTTTTTAACTAAAATATGTTAACTATTTAATACGTTGTGTAACATACCATATCAGAAGCTCTCGTGGCGTGGTTGGATTTGTCGTACGCTTAATAATATAAGTTAACTTGCAAACTAGGGTTCGAATCCTGTTGATTTTATTTTTTGTTTTTTTTTGCATTTTTATTTTGTTTAAATTATTTTGTTAAAATTCTAGTTATATTTGGTAAATGTTGCATTTAATTTTTAAAAGCGTAAATTTAATAACCAGTGGAAAGTGTTGAAATTATAATTTAATTCTATGTTTGACGAAATCAAAGGGCGGGACTTATGATGTAAGCAACCAATGGAAGCCATAGGTGCAATTTTCAAAATCTTAATGAACTTTGCTGTATAAAAAAAATACTGCATATATTTAGAAACTTAAATAATGGTATTAGATACGCGAATTAAAATTCATAAAAAAATATTTTGACATAAAATTTGTTTTGGCATCCCAAATAATCATCGTTCAGTTACTAAATACCTGCAAAACCCAGAAATGTGTGAAAATTCACACATAACATCAATTTTTTTTACTATCTGTTTTAACAAGATTTTTACCAAAAATATGTTAAAAAACTCTTGTACCACACCTTATAAACCAGGGGGGGGATTAATCTATTAATCTGAAATAATTAATTCGTAATACACATTAATGTGAACCGGAGTAGTACAACAGAAATTTTTGATCTGATAAATAATTATCGAAAATTATCGATTTTTTTGCAACATCGTGCTAGCAATATTTAATTGACCAACTAGGGAACGGAGCAGTTAACACGTACTTGCGTGCTTACAATATTTATCTGATTGACTAGAGAACTGTGTGGTTATCGCTGGATTCTTTAAGCGAGTGCGTCTCGTAATTCACTACGCTTGTAAGTCTTTAGATGGGCACACGTGGATTGTTCTTTTAAAACTTATTGAAATTACGACTTTTAATATGTACCCACAATATTTTATCACTTACTAAATACCTACAAAGCCCTGAAATGTATAAAAATTCATCTTTTTTTGCGGATACCAATTTCCGTAGTTGTGCATATTCATATTTTTTTCATATATTGTTTTAAAAAAATTGAACGCGATATTTATCGCTCTCGACTGCGCCTCGTGAACTACAATCATCGCACGGGAGTAAAGTACTACTTTTTTCCCTTATTACATAAATAACTATCCTGTTTGCATATATTACTAGATAGGAAAATATTCAAAATGAACAGAAAAACGAAGTTCTTTCCTATTTCCAGTTAAATAATTATTAATTAATAATTTATCAGAGAAATATTGAATTTATTTCATTAAATATTTGTACTTAGCAACAACTATAATAAAATACTGGACATTATTAGCAGGTTTTATAGCGAAGAATACTTCTCACGGAACTAATAAAAGTAATATTAATTAATTATTAGTTATCAATATTCTTTTTGAATGGTATACCACCCAAGTGAAGTAATAAAGACAGTAACAACATGTAATAACAATAATATTAATAATTAAATTACTAATAAAAATTTAGAACCATTTTCAGAAAATTATGAAGTATATATATGGACAGCTCATTAAAAGATATCTATATATGAAAACGTATGCACTGTTGTGGACCTATTATGCCTGAGCTATTAACAAAATGAAATAACACTTATAATGCAGTGTTTCTTAATCTTTTAGTAATCGCGGACAACCTAAATATCCTAAATATTTTCGGGGCTCCCAAGATTAGCTTGCTATACACGGGCGGTCTTTTCAGCGGGCCAGTTACGACGAGAGAGATTTTGCGGTCCGAATTGGGGCTACTACTATTTTTCGGGCCCGATTCTTCGTTGCACACTAATCATTAGTGACTAATGCAAAAATAAAGATTCCGGCAGACCAGATATCTTCGTTTATGGTACCCCTTAATACGTGGATAAAACTACACATTTTTTTGAAAAATCTTTTTTTTTCTATGGGATTTTCGTCAAAAATGTGTCAAAACTTTTGTTTCCCGCCCTATTTCCCATAGAGGTTGGTCGAAAAATCTGAAAAAAATGCTCTATAATGCAGGGATGGAGAGTCGGAGTCGGGAGTCGGGAGTCGAGGAGTCGAAGCTTTTTGAAGGAGTCGGAGTCGGAGTCGGGAGTCGGTTATCGACTCACGACTCTTTAATTAAATTTTTATCAAGGGTGATAACAAACCGAAAACGAAAGCAAAATAAACATATTACCAGAATTTTTTAAAGCCCGGAAACAGGAACGACATTTTGTTCTCTGTTCAAGAACAAAACTGAAATTAAAATATTCAATACCGGTCTTACCCGGTTTCCTTCATGCTTTCAAGTTTAAAATTTGATTAATACTGCCCATATTAACAGATTAATACGATGCAGTAAAGATATTTGTTTTTACTCATATCCATTTTATCTATTTCTGTATACTCTTTTTATTATGTTTAAGCGGAACTAAACTGGCTTTTTAGTTTCTCAAGTTGAAACGAGTTTCGTGATTATTTCATGTTTCATGTTGGCAGCCAAAATGTAAATGTCAAAAGGAAAAAAGTGACATATTATGAAAAATAAAGTATATAAAATGCAATAAAAATTTATGAAAACTAATATATTCGAAAATTTGTATTAAAAATGACACAAAAAGTCATGATGAAATGAAAATGACTTACTTATGAAAATAACTCACCCCAACCCAAGATATTAATGTGAACTAGAATAGAATAAGAAGAATTTTAGATCTGATTATTTTTTTCGAAAGTTATCGAATTTTTATTGAATTTTTAATTGACAGCAATATTTAATTGACTAACTATAGAACTGGGCAGCTGTCTTGGTGCGCTTGCATCTCGTAATTTAGTATGCTTGTAAGCAGGCCCAGATAGAGGGAGGACTAGGAGGGCAATATGGCCCGGGCCCCGGCGCAGCGGAAATTATTAATATTTTACATAAATTACATAAATAAACGGGGGTTATGGGGCCCTCGGAATGTTTTTTGACCCGGACCCCATTGAAGCTCTCTCAGCGCCTGCTTGCAAGTCTCTAGAAGTACTTGGATTCTAATATCAAAAGTTTTGGAATTTTATGATTTTTAATATATACCCACAATTTGTTGTCCCTTGCTAGATGCCTACAAAATCCTGAAATGTTTAAGAAATCACACTTCACATACATTTTTAGGGTTTGATAGGTATGACCAAAAAACCCTTATACCGTCATTTTGTCGTCTGCCTGTCTGTCTGTCTGTTTGGTAAAAATTGTAGCCAAACGGCTAAACCTAGAGAGTTGAAATTTGGCATGCTTATACAACTCTTTGACCCGCATATAGGAAAAATACTAAAACATCTAAAAAACATATCCCCCTAAAAATATAAACAAATATGTGCTCATCGAAAAAAAAAATATTTTTTTATTATTCTGAGTAGGGTATCAAATGAAAGCCCTTGGTACGTGGATTATCGATCAAATTTTTATTTTTGCAAAATAAATTATTTAGAAGCGATTTTTGCCAAAATTGTGCAAAAAAATTTTTGTCCCACACCCTGTAGCCCAGATGGTTTAAACTAAAAATCTGAAAAAATTCTAAGTAATGTACATTGGTGTGAACCGGAATAGTACAACAGGAATTTTTGATCAGATTATGTTTTCGGAAAATAACGCATTTTTTGTGTTTTTAACTAAAATATGTTAAGTATTTAATTCGGTATCTAATACACCAGATCAGTAGCTCTAGTAGTGTAGTTGGTTGTACTTGAGTTCGAATCCAATTTTTTTTTTTGTGTTTTTTTTTTCATTTTTATTTTGTTTAAATTATTTTGTCAAAATTCTAGTTATATTTTGGTAAATGTTGCATTTAATTTTTAAAAGCGTAAATTTAATAACCAGTGGGAAGTGTTGAAATTATAATTTAATTCTGTTTGAGGAAATCAGAGGGCGGGGCTTATGATTTAAGCAACCAATGGAAACCATAGGCGCAATTTTCAAAATCTTAATGAACCTTGCTATATAAAAAAAAAAAAATACTGCACATATTTAGAAACTTAAATAATGGTATTAGGCATTCGAATTAAAATTCATAAAAAAATATTTTGAAATAACATTTGTTTTGGCATCCTAATTAATCATCATTCAGTTACTAAATACCTGCAAAACCCAGAAATGTGTGAAAATTCACACTTCACATCAATTTTTTGTTAGATTAAATAATTTTTGCATTTAAACTATTACTCAAATTAGTAACTCTTTTAATCTTTAACTGTTGAAACTTTTTTAATAATCTTCTTTTTCATTGTATTAAAAGATAAATACACATGTGTAAGTAAGCAATAACAGAGGATATTTTCATTATATTACTTGTGTTGCAGTACTTCTGCGTGTATTATTCAAATGAAATATAAACTGCTTTTAAAAAACGTGTTGAAGAACTAAAAACTAATTTAAACTCTTTTACACGTATTAACTAGTTATACAGCCATAATCCAGAATATGCATCCAACTTAATGTTATTATTTCCATAAAAATATAGCATTCCAGCAGTTTGTCAGCACCTACGAATTACTAATGATTATTGGTCATACGCACGAACACGAATGGAAGGTGAGACCACGGTGAATCGTTATTTTTTTGTAATAAGTACGTATCGTAAAAATAACAATTTAACGTCAAGAACATTTCTAACAAATTAGGACTGTTGCAAATTATTAACAGGAATTTCACGACTTTACGAATTTATTGGTTCCCATGCTCTATAGTAGAGCGGGAATTCGTAAAGCGATAACTTAATTTCCACATAAACAATGTTAAATGTAAGGGTACCGGTCCTTGAGTCATTTTTAAATGTCCGGTTTCGTAGTAACTTAAATATTATATTTTGTTTCTAATTTCATGACATTTCTCCATTTTTAGGGTTTTGTAGGTATGACCAAAAAACCCTCATACCGTAATTTTGTCGTCTGTCTGTCTGTCTGTCTGTCTGTTCGGTAAAAATTGTAGCCAAACGGCTAAACCTAGAGAGTTGAAATTTGGCATGCTTATACAACTCTTTGACCCGCACATAGGAAAAATACTAAAACATCTAAAAAATATATCCCCCTAAAAATATAAACAAATATAAGCTCATCGAAAAAATATATATTTTTTTACAATTCTGTGTAGGGTATCAAATGAAAGCCCTTGGTACGTGGATTAACGATCAAAATTTTATTTTTGCATAATAAATTATTTTGAGGCGAGTTTTGCCAAAATTGTGCAAAAAAAATTTTGTCCCACACCCTGTAGTCCAGATGGTTTAAACTAAAAATATGAAAAAATTCTCAGTAATGTACATTGGTGTGAACCGGAATAGTACAACAGGAATTTTTGATCAGATTATGTTTTCGGAAAATAATGCATTTTTTGTGTTTTTAAGTAAAATATGTAATATATTTAATCCGCTATTTAACATAGTAAACGAGTGATCTTGTATAGCACAGTGGTAACGTTGACGCTTAGTGAGTTGAAACTACTGTAAGAAACTGTGTTCGAATCCCGTCAATTTTTATTTTTTCTGTTTTTTTATGCATTTTTATTTTGTTTAAATTATTTTGTCAAAATTCTAGTTATATTTTGGTAAATGTTGCATTTAATTTTTAAAAGCGTAAATTTAATAACCAGTGGGAAGTGTTGAAATTATAATTTAATTCTATATTTGAAGGTATCAGAGGGCGAGGCTTATAATTTAAGCAACCAATGGAAGCCATAGGCGCAATTTTCAAAATCTTAATGAACCTTGCTATATAAAAAAAAATACTGCACATATTTAGAAACTTAAATAATGGTATTAGGCATTCGAATTAAAATTCATAAAAAAATATTTTGACATAAAATTTGTTTTGGCATCCCAAATAATCATCACACAGTTAATAAATACCTGCGAAACCCAGAAATGTGTGAAAATTCACACTTCACATCAATTTTTTGTTATAGGGGAAACTTCTTAAGCGCCCTGACATCTGGTGGCAATTTGTGGAACGTATGAAAGTGACATTGTTTTGTTTTGTTCAATGGAGAAATACGTGTTTTTTTGTTGTTTGTGTTTTATTTTGGTGAATTTTGTCCCACACCTGTAGCTTAGATGGTTTAAACTAAAAATCTAAAAAAAAAATTCTTAGTAATGTACATTGGTTTAAACCGGAATAGCACAACGGCAATTTTTGATCAGATTATGTTTTCGGAAAATAACGCAGTTTTTGTGTTTTTTGGTTAACGATGTACAAAAGTTATAGTTATGTAACACACTATACTAGAAGGCGTATCATGGTCTAATGGTTAGCTTGCTCGTTTGCTACCCAGCAAACTAGGGTTCGCTCCCGGGCAGAGCAGACAATTTATTTTATTTTATTTATTTTTTTATATTGTTTACATTATTTTGGCAAAATTCTAGTTATATTTTGGCAAATGTTGCATTTAATTTTTAAGAGCGTAAATTTAATAACCAGTTGGAATTATATTTTCATTCTGTGTCATGTATACGAAACCAGAGGGGCGGAACATGTGACTTAAAACAATCAATTGAAGCCATAGGCACAATTTTCAAAATCTTAATGAACCTTGCTACATAAAAAAATACTGCACATATTTAGAAACCTAAATAATGGTATTAGGTATTCGAATTAAAATTAACAAAAAACTATATTAACATAAAATTTATTTTTAAATCTCTTAGATGAACAAACGATAAATTATTTTAAAAATATTGTTCATTTGGCCGTGATTACTACAAAGCAAAATTTGTCCTACACACTCAGCAGGCCGCGTTCACTTATTATATACCTGCGAAACTCTGCAATGTGTGAAAATTCACACTTCACATCAATTTTTTTTATTACTGTATATATTGCCTACATGTATTTATATGCACTGCATCCCTTGTCAGAAAGTTACGTCATGCTACTGATTATTATACATATTTTTTTTTTTTTTATTTGTCATCATTTTGTAGTTTAGAAGTGAGGACCTTTTTTTTTTGAGGAAAGATTTAAATACATTAAGGGCGCCCGGAACCGAAAAAGTTTGGGAACCACTGCGTTAACCCCAAATTTTTTAAAGTACAGAGGGAATATTTACATCATGTGCATAAGAATATTTCTTATGAAAAAAATAGATTTAGGGGGATTTTAGCTTAATAGATTTAGATTAACCGGAATTGAAAATAAACAGCATTTATTTGATTCTACTTCCAAAAATCATAATCTGACCAGTTATAACAATAATCCCGCGACGTCAGATTGTTTATACAAGTGTTTCCGCTAAAATCTCTCTAAAGCTGTAATCTCGATTTAAATAGGCTATTTTCATTTAGGAGCGTTGAATTGCGGCGCGTTAAAACCTTTTGCGTACCCCGCTAAATCATCGTGGCCCGCGGCCTCTGTTTATCCGCTACAGAGGACGTAGCTTGACAACTGACGATCCTCTTCACTTGTATACTAAATCCTACTTTTATATTAGGGGGTCGGGAAATGGGGTATACCGGACCAAAACCGCTTTACCCTTGAAGGGTGTTCCCTTCAACACCAAGATTACTAACCTCACTGAAAATAAATTGATAAATCCACCATTAAAACACGCAGGAGCTATGACAATTAACAATGAAGAACAATAAAAACCAACCCTCGGAAAACCCACTCGCACGCTTGGTTTTTGTTAGTGGAAAATGGTCATTTGCGAGCTAACTATCAGAAGGCGATTTTTTTTTTCAATTTCATGAATTCATGATTTTCTTTTCTATCTAATTTTAAACAAATAATTAAATTACTGGTAATCAATTTGACTAGCAATTTCAGATTAGATATAGGTACCCTTCCGTATCGATACCGTAGAGCAACCTCTTATTTTTTCGCTGTTCTAGTTGTCATAACAAATTTCGAGTTACTAATGCCAACAATTTTCTAGGGTTGATAAACAACAGTTAAATTATTATTTCACTGCTATTTTTGAGTTTTCTGTCTTGGAATAAAAATATATTTGTTGAATATCATATAAAGTGGAAATAGGGGATAGGCATGATTTTTTTTTAAATTTTTATTATATTCCTCTTGTTGCATATAAACATAAAAAACAGATTTTAATTTTTTTTTTTTTTTGTAATTTGAAGGCTTAAAAAAATCATAAATGTATGTAGCGCGCGAAAACGACGTGTGACGTCATACCCCTTCTAACTGACGCATGACACTACTAGCTTACCGGCGTACATAGTCTGTTCTGAACTTATTTGTTTGTATAACTTTTATAGGTTATGTAAAGTTAGAGTGATTTTAATTAAAATAAAGTTTAATTCTATAAAAACAATTTATACATGTTTACCGAATTAAATTTTATATTAAAATAGATAACTTATATTGCAGTATTTCAATTATGCCTCTAACGTTTTGTAACTTCTTGTAAACAATGTAGTAAAATTCTGATATCTAAATTACATATATATTTACATTTTACAGAGTTGCAGCGTTTGTTTACATAAAGTTATAGAATATAAAATAAAAATTACTTACAGGTCTGCTTTGACACCACGTATTTCTTCAGCACTGTAGCATTCATTATTTTTCATATATTCCATGAGCATAAATGCATCAATGTTGGGTAAATTATCACTCTGAGCCCTAACAAAATCTTTATCTGCCATTTTAATAATAAATGCGTGAAAAATTGTTTAAAAACAAATACAAAACTCTCGAACAATACAATACACACACGTGTAAAGATTATGTTGTAGCTGTATCTGTGACGTGAAACCCCTATCGTTTGACGTCATACTCAGTCGTTTTTACTCGGCAACCTTCGCTCCGTGGTCGGCTTATTTCAAATTTACAATATTTTAATTCAAAAATTTGGCTATAATATTAATTAAAATGTAATTTTTGTTTTGTTAGGTGACATAACTAACATTAACATATCAAAATAATGTAGTTTTAAGGAAATACAAATTTTGTGCGGATCCCCTATTGTTTAACATGAAAACGTTTAAAATGAAAAATCGGTTAGTATGGCAAAATATTCTGATCCCGACAGAATGCTGTTTATTTTCTTTTAATGCGAAACAAAAAACGCTGAACATGAAAAGTTTCATCTGCCGGATTTTGAAAGATGAAATGGTCGAATATCCGGATTTTGAAACGTGAAAATGTAGAATATCCGGATTTTGAAAGATGAAAATGTCGAATCTTCGGATTTTGAAAGGTGAAAACGTCGTTTCTCAGGATCTTGAAAGATGAAAAGGTCGAATATCAGAATTTTAAAGGTGAAAACGTCGATTCTCCGGTTTTTGAATGATGAAAAGGTCGAATATCAGGATTTTGAAAGGTGAAAACGTCGAATCTCCGGATTTTTTAAGATGAAAAGCTCGAATATCCGGATTTTGAAAAATGAAAATATCGAATCTTCGAATTTTAAAGGTGAAAACGTCTATTCTCTGGTTTTTGAATGATGAAAAGGTCGAATATCCGGATTTTGAAAGGTGAAAACGTCGAATCTCCGGATTTTGAAAAATGAAATGGTCGAATCTTCGAATATTTAAAGATGAAAAAGACGAATCTCCGATTTTATCAAAGATAAAAAATTTATGTGAAGTGTGAATATTCACACATTTCAGGGTTTCGCAGGTATATAATAAGTGAAGGCGGTATGCTGAGTGTGTAGGACAAATTTTACTTTGTAGTAATCACGGCAAAATGAACGATATTTTTAAAATAATTTATCGTCTGTTAATCATATAATAAGACTGGTTATTAAATTTACGCTCATAAAAATTAAATACAACATTTGTCAAAATATAACTAGAATTTTGACAAAATAATTTCAACATAATAAATATGCAAAAAAAAAAAAAAAAAATTCACTCCGTACTCGAACTCGAAACCCTTCGTTTTCCAGCCAGTTTAAGAGCGCTCTAACGCATGTAGCCATCGCACGCTATGCGTGTGAGTGTCTTACATTGGTATAACTTTTGTACTTTGTGAACCAAAAACCACAAAAAATGCGTTATTTTCCAAAAACATAATCTGATCAAAAATTCCTGTTGTACTATTTCGGTTCACACCAATATACATTACTTAGAATTTTTTTAGATTTTTAGTTTAAACCATCTGGGCTACAGGGTGTGGGACAAAAATTTTTTTGCACATTTTTGGCACAAATCGCCTCAAAATAATTTATTTTGCAAAAATAAAAATTTGATCGTTAATTCACGTACTAAGGGCTTTCATTTGATACCCTACTCAGAATTTAAAAAAAATATTTTTGTTTTCGATGAGCACATATTTGTTTATATTTTTAGGGGGGTATGTTTTTTAGATGTTTTAGTATTTTTCCTATGTGCGGGTCAAAGAGTTGTATAAGCATGCCAAATTTCAACTCTCTAGGTTTAGCCGTTTGGCTACAATTTTTACCGAACAGACAGACAGACAGACAGACAGACAGACAGACAGACAGACAGATAGACAGACAGACAGACGACAAAATGACGGTATAAGGGTTTTTTGGTCATACCTACAAAACCCTAAAAAGATGGATTTTTAAACATGAAATTTACAATTTTAATTTCATCAACTTTTATTATATTTATTTTTACTGTTACGTAGATGAGATAAGTTTTATAGGTGACACTACTCTTGCCCTCTTGTTGCCTTATTTTGAACACATTTTCTTATAAGTCAATAATAAGAGAAAAGAAAAAGAAAAAGTTTTTTAGTAAACAGTTATAACCCCGAAACACCCCCTTAGAATAAAAAGTTAAGAATTTTGAGATGCCATATAGCTTACGTTTAAATCTTGTTTTGCTATATCATCATACCCAATTTCGTGAAAATCCGTTTTTGTGTGAAACTCGGAAAGATAGACAAAAATTTTCATAATCATCTTGAAAGTGTAGAAACCAAATATGAGGGCGAAAAACTAAAAATACAGATATAGCCTGTAATTTTATTAACATAGAGGACATCTAGTAGCAATATTAAATATATAAGAATTTCAAATAGAGTGATGCGTAATTTATTACAGCGAAGTAAAACAATTTGTTTCTGGAAATGTACAAAATGTGACCTGTATAACTTTGTCTTTGCCCCCCTCATATGATTTCCATTATAAATCAGTTGGAATGTGGCTGATTGTTTTTCAATATGTTACATCTAACGTATTTGCACGAAAGACAATTTTTTCGTATACACATCTAACACAATCACGTTTTCACTTATTTGAACGGAAAATAAGAAGCATTGGGTTTTGGGTTTTCATTCTTTCGCTTTGTTAGAAGATTTCACGAACGTATTTGGCGTTAAAATCTTCCCCGGAACCAGCCCGACACAATTCAGGCGCTATTCTATAAACTTTCTTATGCTTTGTACATTCATCTGATAATTTCTCCGTCAGTCCATTGGTTCATTCGGGTGTTTGGAGCTATCGCTTGTTTCGTTTATTCGTTCTCTCCCTATAATCGATCACTTAATTGGTTTTCAACAGTCTGGGCGAGCCGATGTATCTTTGAAGTAATGTTACTAACAGAGTAAAACGCTTCAGGCAAAGCACAGGCTGCGTACATATTGTATTTCAGGTGCATTTTAACCAAGAATCAAAGGCAAATTCTTCACTACCATACATTTGATAATGTTAGTATTGATCTACACATACAAGTTAATTATTGTTGTCTGGTATGTTCTTACAGAATGTAAACTAAGTGCAATTATGTTGAATTAAAGGTTTTGAGGGATAAGGCATAAGAGATAAGAGGTTTCAGATTGAATTTTCATTTATCATTACATACGATTTTCTGCTATTAATACAGTAGAACCTCCTTAAAAGAGTTTGTTTCGGCCATAGAATTTAGACCAATATAGTTATTTAGTTAGTTATTTTATTTATATCTTTCGGTTAAAATTTACATATTATATGCATACAGTTTAATTCAATTTATTTTCAAATACGTATTCTAATTGTTGTTGAATCTTCGTCACAAATCTTCTCTTCTCTCTAAGAAGTCCTCCATCCATTTCCACTTTAGGTACCACAATTGTAGGTACAACACTTAAGGAAAATGGGTCATATTGAAAACTAAGTTTTGAATAACTATTGTTGCTATTTTTTTATGAGAAATTTACTAAAAACATATGAAAAATTATATCCACACAAGTGGTTTGGAAGTGGACCGTGGTTTTGTGAAGCCTTCGGTAGACAAATTAAGGCTCTTCAAAAGTATCCACTGATTGAAAATACATTTTTTGAGGCATTTATTCACTTGAGGCCTGGATCTAGTCCTTCTGTGGATATTAAGTTCATTTCCTAATTGAAATAAGTAAGATAAGTAGATGTCTTTCCTAAAAGACGTAAAATTTAATAAATTATTAAACTTTGTTTATAAACTAAATTTGTATGGAATGAGAAAAAAAAATAATCACATATTTCTTATCAGTAATATTTTATTAGTGATCAAGAAAGATCATGACATTACACGAATTCCACTTCAATTAGGGCTAAAATTTGATTGAAAGGAACATCCTCTTAACAAGAACATAGCTGCGTATCTATAAGACTAACATTAGTTTTATAGATACGCAGCTCATACATTAGCACATATGGCTTACATAATACATACGTTATTTAGTACAAATTTATTCCGTAGAATAGTGTTTTATGTTGATTTAGTGGGCTTTTTGTGGCGTCACGGTCATTTTTGAACAGCCTGTATAATACTGATTAACATGCACTGTTTGTTTGGTAAAAAATATGGTATTTTCATTTTCAGTGTATTTTCAAAAGTATCTAGCTGTATCTAGATACAAATATTTTTGGCATGTATCTGTATGTAGATATTTTTTATAATTCTATATTTGTATCTGCATCTAGATACAATTTTTCTTAGGTATCTGTATCTAGATTTTTTTTTTAAATGTATCTATTACAACACTGCATTTAAATACCAATATAAGACCAATATAAAACTGTTAAAATTTAACCAATTACGGTCTGAAAAAATTTACTTGCGGTCTGAAAATTATAATCGTATAATTACATGATCTTCGTCAGAGCCGCAGTAAGGAATACTTGCGGTAGGGGCAGAGCCGTGTTTTGGCGCCCTTGGTAAATAAAAACAAGGTTTTTACCTCTCAAAATTTAAGTGATGAGCAAAAAAAAAAGGCCCTCACCCCCCAAAATACAAGTGACGAGCAAAAAAAAAAGGTCCTCACCTTCGCAATGGCGCCCCTTAGCAAGCCCGGTGCGCTAAGGGCTGTCGCCACCTCCGCCCCCCTTACTGCAGCTCTGATCTTCGTGTGTGAAGTGAAATGTTGTGTTGAAAATTATGCATTTCGAGAGAATTTCGTTTCAATCGATGAATAAGAGGAGTGAAATATTTTACAATTTTCGATTGAATTAAAATGGCTTCATTACTATAGTATCGTTCTTTGAAAACAATCCTTTAGTAATGAAAGCTTTGTTTCTGGTTTAATGACGTATTTTTTGTCTGAACCAATATATCATATCTTTTAGGAGTAAAAAACTTGTCTATCGGAACGTAAAAGCAAAATATTAAATTAACTCATCATAAGAGCCTAACAAATCCAGATATCCCCTGCAGAGATTCATTTATGTAGGTAGGAAAGAGGCGAATTTCCAGGGTAAAGGAACGTACGACGTACGGGAGCTTTCGCCTGATCGTCGGAGCGCGACCGCTTGCCTCCTGTACTAGCGATGAATCCAGCGCAAATGACCGTCGCTAGCGAGACGCACGGCCTGAATACTAACTTAGATTTAGCAGTTTAAAATGAAGCGACGCCTGCTGAACGGTGAGTTATCGAACCGTCACTTAATTGGTTTTAAGGGCGTAACCGGTTATGCAAATTATTCGATTCCTCGATAGCTTCTCTTTATACTTTTCATATGCGA
This sequence comes from Liopterus haemorrhoidalis, assembly GCA_963971575.1. NCBI lineage: Eukaryota > Metazoa > Arthropoda > Insecta > Coleoptera > Dytiscidae > Liopterus > Liopterus haemorrhoidalis. The sequence goes on from OZ020614.1 coordinate 56,563,915, forward strand.
ACATCTGATCTATCAAATCGCGAAGAGATGCACTATGATCCTTGCATATTAATGACACTTATCAGCGTTCAGGGGGACATCCATCTACCTAATTCTACTCAAGCGCAAGGTGTTTGGTAAATTGCTGTATTGCTGTAAATAATTCATAAAGGGTAACAAATTTAAAAAAATAATACAACTGAATCAACTGCATCTGTGGTCTTTATATATATTTTTATTAGATTTTGATCAATTGAATAGCATGAATAAAATCTATTTATTCATGCGAAATTAATGTGAAGTGTGAATTTTCACACATTTAAGGATTTTGTAGGTATTAAGTAGGTGTAATACCTGTATTGTGGGGTATATTTAATAACAATTTGGATCTCTGCACGATAGAACAAAAATATGCTAACATTTGGTGTAAACTGGCCATACGTTGCCCATTTACGGCGTTATCGGGTCGTATCTCTCATAGGCTGAAGCTTAACAAAATGTAAAATAACGGGGTGATTTAAAGCTGTTCTCTGAAAGCTGTTTTTGATATATAAAAGGTGGCCCACCGGTTACTCTTTAAATTTCCCTCATTTTTTTTTTTATTTAAGTTGGCAACTCTAATGTTTGACATTTGTGATCTGCTGTTATTGAGGTTATTAAAAATGGATCGCTATACAAAAGAACAACGTATTGATATTCTTAAAACATTTTACAAATTTGGCGAAAGTTATGCGGAGACTGTTAGCCAAGCTGTAACTGTAAATGGAATACGATATCGTGCCATGATATCTAACTTTTTGTGGGACCAATTGGACGACATGGACCTCGAAGAAATGTGGTTTCAACAGGATGGTGCCACATACCATACAGCAAGAGAAACCATCGATTTGTTAAGACAACATTTTCCTGGGCATGTGATTTCCAGAAATGACCGGCCAGATCCTGCGACTTACCTCTTAGAATCCAAATGACGAGCAAAAAAAAAGGTCCTCACCTCCCAAAATCTAAGTGATGAGCAAAAAAAAGTACTCACCTCCCAAAATCTAAATGATGAGCAAAAAAAAGGTCCTCACCTCCCAAAATCTAAGTGATGAGCAAAAAAAAAGGTCCTCACCTCCCAAAATCTAAATGATGAGCAAAAAAAAAGGTCCTCACCTCCCAAAATCTAAATGATGAGCAAGAAAAAGGTCCTCACCTCCCAAAATCTAAGTGATGAGCAAAAAAAAAAGTCCTCACTTCCCAAAATCTAAATAATGAGCAAAAAAATGGTCCTCACCTCCCAAAATCTAAATGATGAGCAAAAAAAAAAGTCCTCAACTTTGCAATGGTGCCCCTTAGCCCCTCAGCGCCATTTTCCTTAGTGCGCTACTAACACGTTTATAAAATAGCAAATTGGAAAAATTTCCTTATTACCCCCAAAAATTTCATTTTTACCCCATTTGAGGTAATTTACCCCGGTTCCCCGACTGCTGGTCTATGCTAACAAACCACAAACAATTCCTGAAATGAAAACAGAGATCCAATGCGTTATTTCTGAAATTGAGCCAACTGCTTTGCAAAAAGTCTTCGAAAATTTGCAGCAAGTCTGTTCTAGGTTCTAGGTTAAAACATGAAAATTAGAAATCTATGTTCAGCCGTTTGGCTTCAATTTCTACTGTACAGACTGACTGACAGACACATGAGTGACTTTACAAGGTGTTTTGGTAGTCATACCTACAAACTCTAAAAAGACAATATAATTAAGGTGTTTGTAGAATCGAAGGGAAGAAAATAGAAGTTTTATTCATATTTACAAGTATTGTTAAATACAATTTTTATTTTTTAACTAACAAAAAAAGTGTATCCCACCTTTTTTTTACCGTGGGCCTCAATTACTATAGTTACGCCAGTGAATTTCGATCCACTTATAAAGGGACAAAAAGTAATGAACGACTAAATCCAAATACAAAATTTTTTTAAATCTACACATTTTTTTTATGTATTACTTTGAAAGTAATCTCAAAGAAATCATATTAAATGTGAGTTGTAAAAGGAAAGTTAGGAGATGGCGTTTTGTGAATTTTGGTTTCAGAACTAGTAAAGGCTATGGCTTACAAAATGCATCGCGACTTTAAAAGAACCGCAGACGGCAAAGTGAAGAGAAACTGGTAAGAAATAAGAATGATACATGTTAGAATGTTTGAGTGTTACGTTACGTTCGCATCAATAATAGAGCGGTATTTCCATTCGACGACGGCCAACGACGACGGGAGACAAGCAACCTGTGAAGAAAGCTCAGTCTCATCCGACGCTTTAAACCAGCAGTTCTCAAAAGTTTTAAAATATAAGTCATTTTAAAAGAATTTACTATGGCGACCAAATACCAAAATTCAGTAATTTATATTACTGTTTTATTTGGTTCACAAATTTTCAAAATTCAGCATTCACTCAAAATTTCCAGAAATCTTTAATCTATTTTATTGTTCCCTTTGGTACACAGATGTTTTAAAATACAAATCAAGTCCGAGTCCGGACCCCCCCCCAGGAACGAAACAATCATATACTTATTTAATAAAAACTAAGCAATTGAAAATAAAAATCATCGTTTTTATTAATAAAAATTAAATTAACATATTGTCACATAGGTAATCGTAGGTCAGGATTACGACATCTAGACATTGTGACGGTCAGCTGTTTAATTAAAAACTATTTGTCAGCGTCTGACGTATGTGGCCTGATTTCGAAATGCAGACACTGCATTTTCGTAATGAGGAAATATTTGTCATGACGACTGAATATTGGAACTGGGTTAATTTTCGTTACAAAAAGGCTGGAAGTCACAAAATATGAGAGCAGTGGAACATATCCAACTCCGCTGCACGTATTAGTCCACAAGGTGACGACCAAGACACTGACGCCAGATTCTTGTAACGAGGGTGAAGCCAAGCAAGCAGTCATCATGTGAGTGGAAGAAGACTTCTCCAGGCTCCTCGACTCCCGGATGGGTAGCCCCCGCCTCGGAGTTAGGTCCAAGCCGATCCTGGCCAACACGGGGTGGACCGAAGGCTTCCCCAAATCCATGGACCGATTCAAACATTATATTGTAATTTTGATAAATATTTAATAAATTTGTTATGTTTAAAACAGGAGTTGTGTCTCAATCAAACCACCCACGTGACAATATATGTTGAGGAGTGAGCTTATAAGCTCACTCCTCTTCTTAAAAAAAATAATAAATTTGTATTATTTTACGGATATTTTTTCGAAATGGACCCCCAAACCAATTTTCTGTATGAGCGCCTGTTTGAAATATTTCCCATATATTCATCAACAATTTTTAAAATTCAATATATGTGTTGAATTTTAAAAATTATTGATTTCAACTTCTGGCCAAAATTAAAATGAACAAAACTAAATATATTTTTTTATTTATTTTTTTTTTTCCAAAAAGTTTATTTCGGGAAATCATCATTCCGATAGAATACATTATTTTGACAAATTTTAAAATATTGTGTATATGTAGATACCAACATAATTATTTATAAATTTGTTTGTATAAAGGTTATATTTAACTTCATTTAGTATGTGAATTCATTAATGAACAATGAATATTTTATTAACATTTATTAATAATTGGATCCGTTTAAATTGTTAAACCGCAAACTATATTGCATTATAATTATCAATATTTAAAAACATAACAATAATAACTAATTGCCTCAAGCCTAGACATGATTTAATTTTTTTAATAAAAATTAAATTATTTAATTAAAGGCTGATGTACATAATAATAATACACACATACATTTTCACCAATAACTTTCAAATATTAGTACATATTATGCTGCAGATGTCAATATCCCTTCGATAGCCCTACAAGCAGTAGGCGTTTACGTTTATTCAATCCATAAGATTGCTCAGATTGATCTGGTAACGTCACAAGATTAGTTGGATTGCTCGGATTTTGTTAATATTTTCGTAAGCAATATTTGTCTGACACCTGGTGACGGTGGCGCTAAATGCAACTGTCAAATTTCTGTCGTTGATTACAATTACTACCGCGTTTTGGTTTATAAATATGAGTTTATTACTAATAATAGAATTATATATATATATATATACATATATATAATTATTTATATAGTTAAGTTTGGAAATTATTGTAATTACTGTACTCCATTCAAAGCCGAAAGGCAAGAATAAAGTGTATATCTATCTATCTACTAATGATAGAATTCTATCACAAATGGCAGTTATTTCGTATATTTTGTTAAGTTATGTTTTCAACACATTCCAATTGGCTGTAAGATTCAGTTTATCCGCGCTAACCCCCACCACCAGCAATCCATTAATCCCAACAATCCTGCCAGATCATCGGATTGCTTGGAAACGCTCGGATTGCTCTGGCGGATCAATCGGATTGACTTAAAAATAAGCTAATGTGTACGCTCCGATTGACTTTACGAACGGATCGGGAGCACTGGATCGCTCGAATTAATATGACAAAAAATTAAAATGCAATGATAAGGACATTTTATAATGACAGTTAATTTAATCTAGAATTTGCAATGTGAGTATGATTTACAAAGCTTAAACAAAATGACCAAAAGTCCGAATTAATAGATATTCAGATCAATTCTGTAAAAAGTTACTGTGTAGTAACGTTACTACAAGATAAAATATTATAAAAGTATAATGACTTTCATTCATGATAGAAACTGACCTTGTTCATAGTGACTAATTTAGTTACTCTGATCATAGTAACTGAGTTACAGAATTGGTCTGAAAAATTACGAGTTTTCAAAATTTAGTTTCCCCTAAACGTTTGAAATAGCCTATACCAGGTCTACAAGTATGAAATGCGGATTTTTTTTTAAAATAAAACACATTAAACTCAAAAGAACAGTAAAAGTTTATTTATTCAAAGTATGCTCCATTAGAAGTTATACATTTTTCCCATCTTTCAGGCAATTTGTGAATACCTCGCCAGTAGAACTCTTCCCCTTTCCCCGCAAAACATTCATCTAGCCATTCTTTCACATTTTCATATGAACAAAAGTGCTGCTCGGCAAGTGCGTGACCCATCGATGGGAACAAGTGGTAATCTGAAAGGGCCAAGTCTGGTGAGTAAGCGGCATGGGGTAGCATTTCCCACTTGAGTGCCTCCAATGTGTTGCAAACTGCTTTTGCCTTATGTGATGGAGCGTTATCACGAAGAAAGATTAGCTTGTGCTGTCTTCTTTCGTATTCTGGTCGTTTTATGTGCAGCGAATGGTTCAATTCGATCAGTTGTTGTTGGTAGCGTTGGGTATTAACTGTTTCACCAGGTTTTAACAATTCATAATAGACCACACCCTTTTGGTCCTACCAAAGACAATGCTCTGTCTTTTTGCCAAAGCGATTCGGTCTAGCAGTTGATGTGCATGGTGAGCCTGGGTTCACCCATGATTTTTTGCGTTTGGGATTTTCAAAATAAATCCATTCTTCATCGCCAGTAATGATACGATGCAAAAAAGACTTTCTTTTGTATTGTGCAAGCAAAATTTCACAAGTGTTTTTGCGTTTTTCCATCTGCCTCTCATTCAATGCATGTGGAACCCAACTGCCGACTTTCTGGATCTTACCCATCTCTCGTAGGCGATTGGAAACAGCTTGTTGACTAACGCCTAACTGCTCTGCTAGTTGTTTTTGTGATTGACTATCGTCTTCCTGTAGCAATGTTTCCAATTTTGTATCTTCATATTTTTTTGGAGGTTTTCCATGTTCTTTGTCTGTAAGAACAAAGTCACCACTTTTGAAACGCCGAAACCATCGTTCACACGTATCTTGCGATGGAGCATATTCACCATAAGCTTCTCGAAGCAGTCGGTATGATCCAGCAGCAGTTTTTTTCAAATGAAAACAAAACAGTAGTACTGTCCGCGAATGCTCTTTATTTGGCACAAAATTTGACATTTTTAACACAGTAAAACAAAACTATATGATCACTTTTCAAATTATAACCTATACGCATTTGACACTTAATGATAACTTAACAAAACGCCATATGTGTTGAAACTTTGAACCATACACTCTGTTTGCACGGCAAGTTTGAAAAAAATCCGCATTTCATACTTGTAGACCTGGTATATGCTGTTCACTTTTGTAAAAACAAACTGAGAGGAAATTTTGATTTCAGTAGTTTTCACCTTTGAAATTATCAGGTTGGTATTAAACAATGTTAAGGCAATGGCGCCTATAGGTCTGAGTGATTGTTTAAAATATAATTAAACACTCCACTCTTCTTCATTGCAAGCACCGAGAAAAAGCAGTTTAGTAAGTCTTTTGCCCAGAAGCCTATTTCTGTCTCTGTATACAGTGGCTCCTGCTTTCGAAAATAAGCGCTCTGAAGGAACTGACGTCGCTACTACAGACAAGAATTTCTGAGCAATTTTATATAAGTTAGGGAAGACTGTCTTCATATCGTCCCAAAGCAGTAGCGTATTAGATTTCAGAGGTGAAACCGGATTTTTCAAATACAGTGATAGTTCATGTTCAGTTTTGTTAGAACCACGTTGGTCTGTGCCTGATTTTAGTTTCCTCTTCCCATGTGCAATGTCAGTATGTTCCAGCAACCGGACGGTTGCTGAAAAAAAAAAAAACGATTCGATACTGGGTCAAATGTACTGATATAAATATCGGAAGATTAGTATCGATACTAAAATTGCGATATCGAATGAAAAATATCGATACTGGTATATCAGTAGTATCGGAACCCTAGTCAGGGATAGTTGTTTCTGATGCACTTCAGCGCCATCTGCAAAAATGAAAATCACATCAGCCCACAGGTCGATGTCTTATAAAATTATGCACACACATATATACTCTCCTTACAAATTTTTAGTACAGAATCCCTTGCACGCCACTGTTCATAAAGAACTGTACATGAAATATTTTATTTGAGAAAGAAGGGATCGAATAAGAAATACTCTGAACTCCCTCTAACTCAAAATCTCTGAGGACCGTACAAAAATTTGAGTTAGTAGAAACTTCAGCTTACAGGGAGTTATATTATCTTTTCTCCTCCGTAGGTCTTCTTCATTATTTCAAGTTTAATCTTAGGGAATAGCATTTTATCTTAAAAGGAAATATGAGTTACAGAAATTTCATATTGTACACTTTTATTTCGTGTAGATAATATACAGTAGTGGTAATAAGTATTGCATCACTCTGCAGATTTAACATTTCTTAAACATTGTTATATATATAAAATCTTTATTGCCGTCAAAATAAGAACATATAAAAATAGAAAAATCTTATAGCTAACCTTACTTATTCCTATTAAAACTATGTACATTAAAATATTTTTACTATTAGTAACAACATTTTTCTAACTATGACAATTTAAGTTTAATAGTTTTACTTGGAAAAAGGCAATTAAAAAACCTAGTACAATATAAACATTGTTGTTGTTCGTACCGACATTTTATATATTTCTTTGGATAATAATCAGTAGCATGACGTAACTTTCTGACAAGGGATGCAGTGCATATAAATACATGTAGGCAATATATACAGTAATAAAAAAAAATTGATGTGAAGTGTAAATTTTCACACATTGCAGGGTTTCGCAAGTGTATAATAAGTGAAGGCGGCATACTGAGTGTGTAGGACAAATTTTGCTTTGTACTAATCACGGCAAAATGAATGATATTTTTAAAATAATTTATTGTCTATTAATCTAAGAGCACTAAAAATAAATTTTATGTTAAAATATTTTTTTGTTTATTTTAATTCGAATACCTTATACCATTATTTAGGTTTCTAAATATGTGCAGTATTTTTTTTATATGGCAAGGTTCATTAAGATTTTAAAAATTGCGCCAATGACTGCCATTGGTTGTTTTAAGTCATATGCTCTGCCCCTCTGGTTTCGTATACATGACACATAGAATGAAATATAATTCCAACAATTCCAATTAGTTATTAAATTTACGGTCTTAACTCTTTACTGCATGAATTTTTATTTTTGCCTGAAATAATTCATGAGCATTAGGAATTGGTTCTTATTGAAAAATTAATTAGAAAAATATATTTAAAATATTAATTAATAATTAATATTTTAAATATATTAATAAAATATTAATTATTATTTTTATGAAAAAATAATAATTAAAATAATAATTTAGGGTTTGTGCCATACATGGAACATTATGATTCTATATTATGTTACAAAAGAAAATGATTGCGTATTATTTGCTCGTCAATTGCTAGGTGTTCTTCATTAGGGATTAAAAGCAGTCGCCCTCGAATTTTTGAAAGAAAAGGTCGTATCTTCTAGTTTTTCTTTCTCAATAAATTCAGAGTTATCGTTGAAGTGCAAATTCCGCTTGATATCCTCTAATCTTTTGCAGCCCTTTACTTGAGATCCATTGCTGTGTATGTGGCATATATGAACATTCATGAAGTAACGTTCTGATTCAGTTTTAAAAGTAAAATAAAAAATAAAAATCGGAATGTGCCATATATGGCGGTAAAGGGTTAAAAATGAAATGCAACATTTGTCAAAATATAACTAAAATTTTGACAAAATAATTTAAACAAAATAAAAATGAAAAAAAAAAAACAAATAATAAACTTGTCTCCTCTGTCCGGGAGTGGACCCTAGTTTGCTGCGTAGCAAGCGAGCATGCTAACCATTAGACCAGGATACGCCTTCTAGTATAGTCTGTTACATAACTATAACTTTTATACGTCATCAACAAAAAAACACAAAAAATTATAGCGTTATTTTCCGAAAACATAATCTGATCAAAAATTCCTGTTGTACTATTCCGGGTCACACCAATGTCTAAAACACATTTTTTTCTATAATCACATCCAAATCAACAGATTTTTGATAATCATTTTTATTCGATATTTGAGTACTAACCAAGAGCTTCCATTTAATTTGTTAAAAATAAATTTCAATAATTTGCGAATATTACGTCATTAGAAGATATCTATAAATTAAAAAATCCTAGCGATTTTTTTGTGCACGCCTTAGAAGGCGATTCGTTCTCATCTGTTAACAATTTTTTATTATATTTTTAATATTAAAAAAGACATACACTACCTTAGTCATAAATACAAAATATCCATAACATTATTAGCCATGAATTAAATAAATAATTATTTTTTTCAAAAACACAGAAAATACAATATTTTCCAAAACTGAAATTTGATCAAAAATTTCTCTCGTACGTTTGCGACTCGGATTAATGTATATTAATTTTTTCAGATTTTTAGTTTAACCCCATTGGTTATCATGTTAAAATAAACGAATTTTAAAAAACTACTTTTCGTTCCTCAATATACGTTTTAAAAGCTTTATTTTGATATCACACAATAAATTTTAAAAAAATAATTATTTTTTTCAACGCCACAAAAAAATCTATATTTTTTGAAAAACTAATCTGATCAAAAATTCCTTTTGAACTATACCGGTTCCCATCAATCTACATTATGGAGATTTTTTTCATATTTTTAGATCAACTCCTCTGGAAGATAGGGTGGGGGACCAAAGTTTTTTTACTGACAATATCCAGTGGGGGACAAAAATATTTCTGGAAAAAATCCCATAAAAAAAAATTGTCAATTTCTACCGTACAGACACATAACGAGTGACGTTATAAGGGTTTTTTGGTGGTCATACCTACAAATCCCTAAAAAAGAAATTTAAAATATATTTGAAAAATAAATAAAGAAAAATTAACTACCGTATATTTCGTACCATAAGACGTACCAAATTTATGAGACAATTTCTAGAAAAAAATATTTATTATTACAATGTAATCATCTTCACTCTCTGTACTATCACTCGTCTCGTTAATGTCACTGTTCGTATTATTTTCGTTTGAACTATTGTTGTCAATCTCTTCAAAAAGCAAATCATTTTCGATACTATCCAATGTTGAAACTGGTTGAAACCGGTATAACTACCAACTTTGTTCTCGATTTTGAAAAAAAAAGTTGTTTTCGTTTCAGTAAAAATTCTGGTTAAATTCATGATTTGTTTTCGTTCCGTTCTCAGTTTCTGCTCAAAATAGAATATTCAGTTACAAATATGTGAATAAACATAGTACTAAATACATGGTAATAATATGTGTGGTTAAATTCGATTCATGTGGTGGTAAAATACGATTTTGTATGGATTTAAATGTGCTTTATTACATGAAACAGATACTGCCGGTCAAATGTTACAAATTTCTGGTTCTAATATCGAGTCAGAGAATTCGATATAGGGCTGTTATTCAGTTTGTAGATGAAGTATAGTTATTGCAATCTCGTAAACAACTGTCATTGGTAAACTGTTCTGCTTCTAGGCTGTTTAGCTGTTGGCAGTTTCGGACACAGTGCTCTTGGCAATCGCAGAACCGGACGGGAAAGGGCAGCCCTGATTTCGGTATTATCTCGAGGCGCGGATGTTTGTTAATGGATTTTAATGGATGTCCATTAAAATTGTGTTCACTATATTGCATGAAAGATTTACTGTGCTGTTCAACCGGGCAATTAAACAGTAATATTTCTGCTTAGCACATGCTGATTGAATTATATGACAAAATTTAGATTATCTCCTATTGAATTTAAAACCATGGGGATCTTCCTGCAGAAGTACCCTTAGGGAGAAAACTGTCATCGCACGCTTTTGTATAGACTGCTGTTAGTGAATCCATGGCAGCGCAGGCGCTAGACTTTTTGCCGCCACAGGCAAGATAAGGTAAGTAAAAAACGAATTTATCTACGACCATCAAATAATAAATACATTATGTGTCAGCCTGTACACCTATAAATACATAAAGCTGTTCATGTTGCATGCAGCATAAAATGTAACGCGCATGCGTGCTCATCCATGGATAATGAACGTTTTTTTTTACTCTGCAAGTTTTTATTTAGTGAGTTTGTTAGTTAAAATGTTTTGGCGCTCAGCAACGATGGCTATTTGCGCCTCACACATTCGGAATCTTATTTCTATAGTATAATAACTAGAATATTATTTCTAGAAATTATTACTAGAATATTACAAAATATCATTTCTATAAACATATGATCAATAATAACCATTCGTTTAGTTTTAGTAATGTCCGAATTATTTAAAATATAAATAATGTTCTCACTTAAAAAAAAGGTCGTTTCCCCCAAAATCCAAGTGATGAGGTCCTCACCTCCAAAATCTAAGTGATGAGCAAAAAAAAAGGTCCTCACCTCCAATCCAAAATACAAGTGATGGCTAAAAAACCGGTCCTCACCTCTTCCTTGGGGGGGGGGGGCGTTAGCCTCCCCCTTGGCTGCGCCACTGTGAACAAGCTAAAGGATTAAAATTGGATGCTTTAGAAGCCTTAGGGATTAAGAAAGCCAGTTCCAATAACATGGATTTAATGAATGAACAATTAGATCTTAATAATTTTCTGTTTATAGCCCCATTTTAACCCTTCGGTTTTTCTTAATCACCTTTTTTCCTAATTGCTCTATTGATGATAGTATAGGTATATTTGTTCAGTTTTGTAAACTCTTTGTATTCTGATGATGGCCTCATAAGCCGAAATACGTATTAATAAATTAAAATATTTTGAAACATTACCGAGTGTTTTATTTTGAGTTCTATTTTCAATATGTTTCAACGAGAGCCTACAACTGAATCTATTAATTTTATTATTTTTAAGTTAGAATCAAGTTAGTTAGTTAGTTAAAATTTTTGGCGCACAGCAACAAAGGCTATTTGCGCCTAACGCAGCCCATTTAAATGATTATATTAAATTATTTATATTAAATGTTTAAATGACTATAAGTTATTATTTTGTACTTATATATTTATATATTTAATATTTATAATATTTAATACTTTAATACTTATTAATATATATTTAATACTTATTATTTTGTACGCTGCAATCAGCTGATGGTTCGGTAGGCATCTTGATGACGTGGGTTCTGAAGTTTAACAATTGACGCACAAAATTTCTGTTTTAAAAAAAAAAATACTATTTTTTTTTATGATAAAACTATTATATATAGTTGTAGATAAAGTATTGTATTTGACTCGCTTATAATGGTTATATTACACTCGGATGTGTACAATCCTCACCGGTGCTGCTCGGGTGGTAAACTTCATTCTCGCGCAATATAGCCTCCGTTATATGCTTGTTAAAAAAATACTATTGTCATACTTGCATTCAACATTTTGCTTCGTCCATGAGTATGTCTGTTCTACATTATACTTTCTTCCTAAGCACTACGGATTTTTTGCGTAGTCTGACGTAAAAAGAATAATCTGAAACATAATGCTTCTATCAAACCTTCAACGCTATCCGACATCCAACACTATCTCCAGTCCTACTTTGTTTGACGTATCGATACGTTTTCTGGCATACCAACTTAAGGTTATTTTTATAACCGCCGGTATTTTTAACTGTATTTTTACTGTATATGCCTCATAGGCGGATACAGTAATGGCGGAGGGTTAATAGACTGGACAGAAAAATATAAATATTTACAACCCCTTCTCATCCCTTTTATCCTTCCAAATTTCCACTAGAGGGGGGGGGGCATTCTCCATCTCCCTGGAACGGGCCATACCCTACCTTTCACTATGGAAACCGGCTGTTCAATAATTGAGGTGACATCGCTGGCTAATATCCACAAATGCAGTGCGCCAAAATTCTTTGGCAATAAATATCTATGAATTTAATAATGATTGACAGGCAGTTGCGGTCATGTTTGTTTTTATAACAACATGGAAATGACCAGAGTAAACCAAATTATCTCAAATTTACCGCAACCGCATAAATGTCGACATTTTTAAAATAGGAATGTTTTTATAATGTGCAATGGAAAAGTGAAAATTGAAATTTGATGTTTGAAAAAGTTAATAAAGTGTAACTAGTTAATGAATGTATAAATTAAGGGTGCATCTAGAACAGTGTTTCTCAAACCTTCGACAGTTGTGGATCACTTTCAGAATTTCACACTAACCGCAGACCACCAACATCAAGATAAACATTTTTTTCTCGTAAAGACCCATTATTAATACTAATGAAAATTTGTGTGCGCGGACCACAAAGAACTTACCCGTGTACCAATTGTTGAGAAACACTGATCTAGAGTATTTTATTTTATATTTATAATGCAGTGATTCCAAAACTGTGATCCGCTGACCCACGGTTTTAGCGGTCCGCGAAAAAAAAATATAATTGTTGAGTTCAGTAATAAGACTTTAATTTAATAATAAGTAACACGTAGTTTGATTAACATTAATCCAGTGGCGTAACTTCATATCCCCCCCCCAGAATTTTATGGGCCTACTAGTAGGTTTGTAACTTTGACTAGGAGGAATAAGCGCAGAGCCGGCGCAGCACAGCATGCAAGGTATGCAGTGCATGCGGGCACCGCTGCCAAGAGGGCGCTGACGTGAGTTTTAAAAGGGCGCCAAATGTCAAATAAATATAAAAGTAATTTAGTAAAATGTAATTTTAGAAGTGAGGACCTTTTTTTTAGGTCTTCACTTGAAATTTAGAAGTGAGAACTTTTTTTTTTTTAGTTCTTCACTTGAAATTTAGAACTGAGGACCCTTTTTTTATAGGTCTTCACTTGAAATTTAGAAGTGACGACCTTTTTATTTTTAGGTCTTCACTTGAAATTTAGAAGGGAAGATCTCGAAAAAAGTTAGTTGCGCCCTCCTTAGGGGCGCTCAATTAAACCTTGCCTACGGGCGCCGCAGACCCTCGCGCGGCTTTGAGTAAGCGACAAGACAAATGTCATTCAGGGGTCCGATGACGATGATTGCAAGACTCGAACTACCTCTTCTGCCGTTCTGGGCAAAATTGAGTTTTGCCGCTCTTTATATTTAATTATAAATAATTATTAATATTAATTAGTTTTAATAGGGGATAGGCATGATTTTTAATTTTTTTTTTATTATATTCCTCTTGTTGCATATAAACATAAAAAAACAGTTTTTAATTTTTTTTTTTGTAATTTGAAGGCTAAAAAAATCATAAATGTATGTAGCGCGCGAAAACGACGTGTGACGTCATACCCCTCTAACTGACGCATGACACTACTAGCTTACCGGCGTACATAGTCTGTTCTGAATTTATTTGTTTGTATAACTTTTATAGGTTATGTAAAGTTAGAGTGATTTTAATTAAAATAAAGTTTAATTCTATAAAAACAATTTATACATGTTTACCGAATTAAATTTTATATTAAAATAGATAACTTATATTGCAGTATTTCAATTATGCCTCTAACGTTTTGTAACTTCATGTAAACAATGTAGTAAAATTCTGACATCTAAATTACATAAATATTTACATTTTACAGAGTTGCAGCGTTTGTTTACATAAAGTTATAGAATATAAAATAAAAATTACTTTGACACCACGTATTTCTTCAGCACTGTAGCATTCATTATTTTTCATATATTCCATGAGCATAAATGCATCAATGTTGGGTAAATTATCACTCTGAGCCCTAACAAAATCTTTATCTGCCATTTTAATAATAAATGCGTGAAAAATTATTTAAAAACAAATACAAAACTCTCGAACAATACAATACACACACGTGTAAAGATTATGTTGTAGCTGTATCTGTGATGTGAAACCCCTATCGTTTGACGTCATACTCAGTCGTTTTTACTCGGCAACCTTCGCTCCGTGGTCGGTTTATTTCAAATTTACAATATTTTAATTCAAAAATTTGGCTATAATATTAATTAAAATGTAATTTTTGTTTTGTTAGGTGACATAACTAACATTAACATATCAAAATATGTTAGGTTTTAAGGAAATACAAATTTTATGCGTATCCCCTATTACATTTGATACTAAATTCACATGTATTACTTTCTTTTTTACGGCTTTTTCAAAAAAAATTACTTTTTTATTGGTTTTAATTTTATATTTTAACCGAATTTGCCGCCCTTGGCAGTTCGGCAATCGGGCCCTGCCTAAGTGATATGGCCCTCCCGCGGTTGCGAGCCCACATTTACGCCACTGCGTTATTCTAAAGACGGTCTGCAGTCGACTGCACTGTACGTACTCTGAGCAGACAGCGTACAATCTAGTGCTTTAGTTATTAATTAATAATATCAGTCTAAAAACACAATCCAAAATATAGATGTTCGCCAAAATATTCACTTTATAAAATGGGTCCTCTAGCTTACAAAGTTTTGGAATCACTGTTATAAAGCAAGACAAATTTTTAGATTGATATTAAATTTTTATGATGATGTCATTTTTGATACTTACACCCATATTTTTTCTTCCCAGTTACAATCAAAGAGAGTTGTAAAGGCGCAAAATTAAGATGTAAAAATATAATTGAACATATTAATAGAATTTTTGAATTATCTGTGTATCTGTACACAAGGGCGCCACAAGCGTACCCGCCGCCCCGATGTTACATTGCCGCCCTTAAAAAAGGGCCCGACTTTGGCCCGAGTCAAATGTAGAAAACCAATTTTAATATCGGTACAATTATCAAAGAAAATTGTTTGTTTAGTTCGTTTAATTTGGACACCCAAGTACCCATATTCATCCGTCATTATCCCGCGCATTATCCCGCGTAGAAAAAACTAGAAAACTTTGCGCACTGATCGTTCTGCACCAATAATTAAAAATGTTTTACACCGTATTGTATTGTATAGATCTGTGCAGTACGTTCAGTTTGGACCCGGTTTTACCGTTATGTTGACTGGAAAAATACGCTTAAAGAAAAAATAAAATAATTTAACTTATTAGTTATTAATTACCACTGCTGTAAAGTAAAATTCAGAAGGTATGCTACCTCGAAAAACCTCGTTTTACGCATCTACATTTTAAAAGG
Source organism: Liopterus haemorrhoidalis (assembly GCA_963971575.1). NCBI lineage: Eukaryota > Metazoa > Arthropoda > Insecta > Coleoptera > Dytiscidae > Liopterus > Liopterus haemorrhoidalis. The sequence continues at coordinate 56,579,719 of OZ020614.1, forward strand.
CATAGGGTATACGCTGTTCGCTCAGAACAAAGTAGATAGTATACGTCGTATACCGCTATACCCTCCACTACAACCCTGTTAATTACCCAATATTCCAAAAAAAAAAAAATCCGCCGCAAAAAACTGCCGCCAGGGTACGATGCATCACTGCGTTGGGCCGCCCTGTCTTTAAATATTTTTATATGCATAAATGCTTTAGGTCTTTAGTATTAAATGTTTATAGTTGAACCTAGATTCAACAGCAGTAAAATTAACTAAAAGCAAATTTAATGAATTGTACTAATTTTAAAATACTGTCTGATATTGCAAATAATTTCTACTTTCCACTAACTCTCGTTCGTATCCCAAATGGTATTTGCAAACATGCAGCGCCGCTAGTGATAATTTATTGTACTAATTCAGAAGTTCATGTGTACTTGGATTTTTAAAAGATGTCTCTACAAGGTCAAAAGTGAATCATCTAATCTAATATATAAATTAGCTTGTCTGTGGGTATATTCGCATGATACCTCAAAACTAGAGAACGGCTACACCGATTTAAAAATTCACCAGTATGTTCATGGCATCGTTTATGGTAAAATTGACTTGTTTTTATGACTATACCCTGTTCGAAATGCGGAAATAGTAATAAAATTACGTGAAAGATTAATATCGCCACCCTATTGGCTATCGCATAAATTTAACGGCTCAACACCCAAAGAACGAAGAGAGTTTGACAATATTATCACGTGAACATTGCATGATTACTACTTCTAGATTTTGAAAAGAGTATATCAGAATCCCTGATTTTTTTTTTTAAATAATGAAAATCAAGCGATAATTGAAATATATATGGATAATTCCTTAAAAATAAAAAGCGCTTTGTGGTAGTGCGTCGATATGGAGATGGTTCATTTCTAGTGGGGATAACATAAGACGTTGATTCAACAAGATTTTACAGACACCAATTCCAAACGGAGTGCAATGATCCGCGCAGGCGCTTGAAGATATCTTTCGAAAGAATCTGAACTTGACTCTGTGAATATTCTCTCTATGTTCATATTTCCATTTTGCTATTATCCAATTATAAAAAATAAAAATTAATGAAAGTGCAATAATTAAATTTGTGATATTTATATACCCTAATATCACTTTACGTATAAGATTCTGGTTTGCTGAAAAAAACCGGTGGGAAACAATGGGCACGCCAGGTAGTATCAAATACAAAATTGAATTTAAGATGGACATATATCCTTGAAAAAAAAAATTAAATTCTTGTGTACATAAAAATATATGTTAATTTGTTAGATTTTAAAACATTTATTAAACGAGAAAGATTACATGGTAACTATATTTTGGCATCATATAACAATACATGAATAAATAATAACAATTACATTCACATCACAATTTGTCTAACAGTAAAATGGACGAACCAAATACCCACATCACGAAATTCCTTTACTATTGATGTTGACACCTCTCTAGAGTTGTGAAGAGAAATGAAACTTTTCAAAAGTAATGTCAGGAATTATATTTTTATTCCATGAGATTAGATAAATGGAAGTGCGTGACTCAAAAGTGTCAAAAGTCTTTGGGGGTATAACATGTAGGGCTATTAACTTCATGATTCAAAAGAATTCATCTATAGATGTTATAGTTGCTTCAATAAGTAAACCAAAGTCTAAATCTGTTAAACTGGCTTTAGCTGTTAATAAATCTAAAAAGGTGTCCAGTGGAGAAAGACGGTCAGCTGAAGGAAATGCTGCTAAACCTAAAAAAACACAATTAATAATAAATCAATTATAATCAGTAATCAAACAAAAATTAAGATCAATAAAATATAACCTAATTGATTAGTATACAGTCGTTGTAATCCTCTAACCCTGGGTTGGGCACCTTCTACTCCAGATAATACATTTAATGCATGTTCCCTCGCTCTTAACATTAAACTGGCGGGGTGGCCCCAGGTGTTTAATAGCCTTTTAGCCCTCGATCGTGGCAGAACACGCAATAACTTTAATTTTTGCATTACACCAGCTAAACTATCATCTGTGTCTGAAATAAATTAGTATTTTATTTTTCCCAAAACGTTTTATAATATAAAAGGTTTATTACTAAAAGATCCTACTTTTAGTAATATACGAGGGTTAGTCAAAAATTATCCTAATAAGGCCTAAAATTTAAATCTCTTCATGGACGGCTATAATTCTAATCAGGAAATTAGATCAATCACAGTTTTTAATAAAATATTCTGTGCCACTCGTAAAAACTGTCTATCTGCGCGCTACTCCTCTTTGGAGCATGTTTGTAAGCAAGTCGCTATCTTTGTTGTGGTTTGGCGACGTTATAGTCCGCGCACCGGCCTGTGTACTAGCGCACGCCGATTCTGTTTGAAGACAATATAGCCGTCCACGATGAGATTTAATTATTTTATGGCCATCTTAAGGTTACTTTCAGAGTCACCGTAGTGCAAAGTTTCCAACTTACCAATCATAATAACTTTCATTACATCTACTTGTAATTCAAATATATTTCTGTGGACATATTGTAAAAATGTAGGAAAAGGAAGAGTCCGATAACCCAAAAATGTAAAGAAGGATGTAAAACCCTGTGGTAATGGAAAAGCAATTGATTCAACCGCTAAATAATACCTCTCTAATAATCTAAATAATATATGGCGTTTTTCTTCTGGTAAATTATCTCTAAAAAAATATCAGTTGATATAAAAATTATCACATATGTAATGCAATTTACTTATATATTAACTAATTTATTACATTAATATAAATCCTTTTTCATTCTCGTGTCTAGGATCAACATTAGCTACTTTGCAGAGAAGTTGACATAGAAACTTGGATTGTTCTAACTGGGCTGTTACATAACGAGTGGCAACTGCATGGACATGAAGTGGCGTTTGAGTTTGCCACTGAAGTTTATCAAATGTGTTATTTCCTACACTATGTTTCAACAGATGCATGCTTAGCTCTCGTAGATTCTGAAAAATGCAAGAATATTAAATAAAAAATATGTTTAGTTAGATAACGAACTTAAATCTCATAATGTAAGGAGTAAATAATTTTACAAGGTTACAATCAGTGGTGTGTTGGCGCGTTTTAAATGCAATTCATGTTAAACTCAAGCTCTATGTACACGGCGAACGACCTGTTTATAAAAATGTCAAAATTAAGGGTGTTACCCATGTTAAACTGTTCCATTTGGTCTTATAATTTCGATTCATACACTTCGACCTTTTGAAATATTGTGCGGACAGTGGTACAGTTATAATACAATAATATATTTCACGGCGACCGAGCGAAGCGTTCGTCCGCAAAACGAGCCAAAGTTAACTGAACGCTCGAAATCGTGCCTCAACTCCATGCGAAAGCGGGCGTGAAGCGGGGCGAGGGGTAGCTAACATAATCGAAAGAAATCTTACTTATTTCTTTTATTTGGTGACACTTTCACCTTTAATCTATTTTAAGTAGTTTCGGAATTATAAGCTTTGTAAGTCGCGCGTTACACATTTTGGACACTGTTGGACTGATAAGATATATTCACGGCAAAATGTTATTACACAATATTTTACACTGAACTGTTATTGTAAGAATATTGTATGAAATATAGCTTTTATTTCATTTGCTTTTGTGATTCTGTTTGTCGAATAATGTGCTCGTGCGTCTTACTGTTAGCTGGAATTTGTCATCCGCGAACGTATCTAGTGTGAATAAACAGTTGTATACGCCTTTTTGCGAACCGGTTGATAATTATTTATCAACACACCATTGTTTGTAATACTTGTCGAGTATTAGAATTATTTGTATTTTTGTACATCATACAGTTGTCCTGGCAGTAAAACATTCTATCAACTTACAACAGATATGATATGCTCTTGTTTGCTTGCAGTACAGCTTTCAAATTCATAAAATGGCAACATATCTATTTGTGATTTTTTGTTATTTTGTCCAGTTAACGTTGATAAGTCCGTAGTACTTCCTAGAGTTCCACAAGGTGATAATGGAGTACTGGACCTCGATAATGCTTCTGGCTAAAAATTAAAAACTGATCAAATAGTAATACAATTTATAATAGTCTATAATTTACCTGATAACAAACTAATGATACCAGAAGTTTATCAGCTACTAAACTGGGTTTAAATTTAGATTTAACTTTTCCCATTTGTATTAAATTTTCCCATAATCTAGTCCAAAGATCCACTCTATATGGAACAATTCTTTGCTGGGGAGAAAGTAACATATTAGTTGTATTCCATAAAATATCTTGTGATAACTGGATGTAATATTTATTAGTACGAATTTCTATATCTCTTCCATGCGACAATGTTGTTACTGATAATAACTTTATAAGTTGACCAGCATCAGATGGAAGGTTTCTTAATACAGAAGCATAAGCACTTCCTATCAAATATTCTTTCAAGATTTGTGGTAAACCGAGATATAACGGTTTTTCTGCAATAGATGACAATAACTGAAACAAATATATATGTTAAGCACTAAATGCTCAGGGCCGCGGCGTTCGAGCGTTCATGGTATACATCGTAAATGGGTGGTTTATTAAAGAGGTGGAATTTTGGGTCGATTCCAGTATAATCCTGCTTCGAATACCCGGTTCTAGGGTCGGGTATTCGAAACCGGGTAAACCAGGAACCTCTTCTTTTTTGGAACGGGTTCCAGCATGGTTGATTTCTGACAGTACTCTTTTTTTTGTTATATTGGTTAATATTTTTTATTCCTTTTGTACTGTTTTCATTATTAACTAATAAAATAAATATTTATAGTAACTAACTGGCTAGTTACTGTCTGAATAATTTGAATATAATTGACGGACAGAAATAGTATCTTACCTCAGCAATAACTTCTGTTTCAAAAAGATGGACCAACAAATAATGTATAATGGATAATCTGTTATCCAAATGAATTTCATTTTTAAATGTATCAATAAGATGTTGCGTGGTAACGACCAATGGGAAAACTTCCAACGTATTCAGATTTAATACTAAATCATTTTCGTTAAACAGTGGTACTAATTTCATTTGGAAATCTTCTCCAGGTTGTAAAGGAATTGGTATCATAATATGACAACAAGGTTCATGGTTTATACCAATATCTAATAAATGGGTAAAGTATCCAGGAATAAAAACCATCATGTGATGATCTAAAAGCAACATAATCAATTTTACTATCTAACAAGCAATAAACCTGGTCTTAACATAAATACTGTCACAAAGTTTTCAATGAAATTCCACAAGATGCCATCAGATATTTTATTTTGTTTTAGTACATAATACATAGATGCGTTTTAAACAAGAAATACCAATCAGTTTTCAAAATGACCATTTCTGGTAGGTATACACCTCTTAAATCTTTGCAGCAACTCGTGAATAGGAATACGAAGAGTTTCTACAGTAAAACCCACCTTCATCAGGGAGCGCTTCAGACTAGTAATATTAGGGTGTGTTTTCCCGTAAGCCATGTCCTGAAGCTTGGACCATAACTTGTAGTCCAGGATGTTGAGGTCAAAGCTGATAGACGTCCAATAAACATGAGAAATGAAGGCAAGTACATTGCGTTCAAGCCACTGCTGCGTAGTCTTCGCCTTATGAACTGGTGCATGCTCCAGTGGTGACCAGCGAAGAAGGAGTTGTTCAATTCTTTATCTATCGACTTCAACACGGTTTCTTAGCAGTCTTTGACCGATGTTTTTACCCACTTCTCGTAAAAAATTAAGCTTATTGGTAACTCATAGCTCTCGCCCAATCAAACCATAACTTTAGCATGGTAATGACTTTTCTGAATCGTCGACGCTTTATCACGAGCTTCTAGTGAACTTTTAGCATACACCTTGTCGTTCTGGCGGTTGAAAGCCTCCTCAATATTAACAACATTTTCATAAAACCTTTCGTAATTCTGTTAACGAGTGACAGCTGACTTACGAGCTTTGTAACCGTCAGAGGTGTTCATTTTGAAAACTGATTGGTGTTTCTAGTTTAAGATGCATCTATGTATTGTGCTAAAAAAAATATATATATAAATAAATACCTTTAAGCATCGAAGCAGTCGTGGTAAACTTTGTGGCAGTATTTATGTTAAGACTAGGTATATAAACAATTTTTACTGGTTTTAAATAATAAAATGTAGATAACATCTATTTATCTAAATCTACCAATTTGTTTTAGGTACCTCCGTATAGTTTGAATGTAGGTCTAATAACTTTAGCTTCAAACCAAGGTATCCCAGGTGTTACACAATGTATTATACAACTGTGGTGCAACAGTGTAACAGAATATGCAAAATGTACGTTGTTAGACATGTCTTTGTCAATTTCTTCTTTAGATAACTTGGGTTTCATCGGCTGTAATATTATTAAACAGTGTCATTAAATTATGTTCTCATCTATAGAAATGTCTGGCGTCCACTATATGAGGCTACTAGCACCATTAAAAGCTCACATGCACATAAAACATATTTTGAAAATGATATTTAATCGGAGCAACAAAATGAAACGAACAAGTAATACTATTTTCTTTTTAACTGAATACAACATACATATATTTCATACAAAAAAATCACAAATAAAAGGGAAAAGGATAAAAAATAAACTATATAATTTTATAATAAATATTTTTATTAAATAAAATTTAGAATAACATAACAATAACACAAAATAAATAGTGGAATATAAAAGAAAATTAAATAAACAAAAATTTAAAGCCGCATATACACCTAATGAAAAACATGAAGAAACAAAAATGAATTTTAATGATCACAAACACCAATGAAAGTCAACAATGTGAAACGAACAAAACCAGTCCAGTCAGCCGTTCATTCGTCCACACTTATCAAACCCACACGAACCCAAACGAACAGTTTTGTACTAATAAATGTTATGTTCGTTTATGCTCGTTCATATGTCCACACTTATCCAGCATATTTGTTTGTTCATTAAGTGTAAACGCGGTTTACAATTATTTAACAAATCACAGCATAGAATATAGCCCTTCCTAATATAGGAGAGAATTGATGAAACATTCAATGGTGTCACCCAGCCAGGCAACCGGTTGTTAAAATTTAAGGAAGTTTCGGGAAACCAGTCATTAATATATATGGCGGTGGACACATAGATATTTTATATTTTTATATTTATCATGTTGCTTTTTTTAATAATAGTTTTATAGGTTCTTTGTTTCATAAGCATATGCACTTATTGTGCAAATGCGCATTCTTTTAGTCTTTATAGGAATTTCTAATCTAAGTTATATTAACTAACTATATTATTTAATCTAACTTATATTTGTTATGTAATGTTAATCTTGTAAAATTTATAAGACTAATTTGTATTAAAATAAATTAAATAAATAAATAAAGTTATGTTTAAATAAATAAGTTAGTACAATAAAATTTAATGCCATTTATTGTCATTCGTAGTTTATCTCATTGTTCAGTTCATCCCACTGTTGCCATTTTATTTTCTATTTGTACTGACCAGTGTAACTCAAAGCATCAAGGCATTATTTTCAAGTTAAAAACACAATTATTTTGGTACAACAGTTCTATTACATTCAAGATTTAAATTCATTAAATCATAATTTGTTAGTTTTAAATGAAATATTACAACTCATTGTGTAAATAACATGTCTGTGGAAATAAATTATTGTATAGTTAGTTTAATATAAATCTAACCATTTGATAATTACACCTACTCGCAAGTTAAACTCCAACAATCACACAAACTCGCACATAACAAAAACAAACAACTGCTTTATAATAAATCATCGGTTTATTTATACTTATATTTATTTATTTATTTACCCCCTCCCCTACTCATAGATTGAACAGATAAATACAGATATTAAACCCCCCAACCTTCTTCCCTTAAATTCTCAGAGGGGGATCACCCCCTCCCTGAATCCTCCTATGCGCTCCCCATTGACTATGGAATGCGTTTATTCATAAATTAGGGTGACACCACTGGATCTATTCTAATGAAAACAAACAAGCTATTTTAAAATGGGGGAGTATATTCATCTAGGCGCGCACCCGGGGGGCGTTCACGGTCTTGAGCCCCCCTAAAGATTCAAATTACAGTTTTTTAAAGTTCATATTTTTTGTTATTGAACGATTATATACATGAGCCCTCCCTCAAGAAATTGTTGTGGGTACGCGCCTGTATTCATATAGTATTAGTTATGAAAAAGCATTGCTTACAATAACAATAACAGCTTAAGCAAAAGCATCACAGCTTGAGATACCAGTACAAGTTCTGTTCTATACAAAATTTTGAACATTTTTGTACATGTTGAGGCATTCAAACACACATTTGTAAAAAAATTAAAACTAAGTCAGCGACATGTATGCATATAACAGGCTTATATTCGTTCTTAAAAAATAATAACATACTTCATACAGGTAGTGATGACAGATGCAAACTATACCATTGTTGTTAGATACTACTTGCAGATCCAATGATGAATCGTGTATTCTTAAAGGAATTGTATCATCTTCATAAGCGCCACACGTTTTTAAATTATTTTCAATTAAATGTGGCAAATTCATTGGAATGTTTAACTGAAAAAAGATTTATTAATTTTTTTGTGAAATATTATTGGCATAAATCTATTTTCTCTACGACTGCTATAGCATTGTCTAATTTCAATATTGCTAGTTAACAGGTAATTAACCGCATACTATTGCCATTAATGCGCGCGCAAGTGTTGCGGGAATTAATAAATTCGCGCTAATGCGCATGTGTAACGGTATTAGAATTTTTATTCCCGTACTACCTACGCGAGCATACATGGATTTCAACAATATTTACATTGTATTTTCTTGATTTAATTCATTGAAAAATGGTAATCGTACGAAAAGCACAGTAATATAACACGCGGAAATGCATATTAAACACTTGAATGAATTGCTTCACTCGTCTGAGGTTCTTTCATCAAATTTCATTCTCGTGCGGAATATATAGAATTCCTCAATAATATAGTTGCACAATATATTCTTTTTTTGTAAAAGCATAGATACATACGACAAAAATCTCGTGAAAGGGTTTGAAACCTGCGCGGAAAATTAGTAGTAGGGATTTTAAGCACTGGCATTCTATCTTAGCCACACATCTACAGTCAGGAGCATAAAATACTGCAATTTTATATTAATTTGGGACAACTTTTTTGTAGTATTACGTAGCATATGAGACGTTATTATGTACAATCGACTTGAAATAGCATAAGTTTGGAAACATACGCAAGTGCGCGGGAGCTCTGGCCAATAAACAAGTAGACATTGTGATTGTCAAGTGCATTACTCACATAAATCACGTAATGTTCAGTTTTATAAATGAATCGATGACAAATGAACAAATCAACAAACGACTTAATAATATATTTCTTTCTCACTCATGCTTGCAATGCTTGTGTGAGACAGAAATATACAAATAAATTGATTTGTTCACTTGTCATTGAACAGACTTCTTTAAAAACTGAATTGTAGCTACATTTTTACAATTTTGATACCCGTCTGTGATGGGTGGTATTTAAGTTTATAGACGTAATTAAAAACTACGATATACAACTGTTAGAATGTGAACTGCTACTTGTTTCTTCGACTGTTCTCTGTATATGCCATTGTCTATTAAAGTACTCTTTCTCTGTGCACCATAAACCTTTCAATAGATTTTTAATCGTATTGTACTTACAACAGTTTCATGTGGCAAATCGTCATGGAATTGTAGACCAGATAGAACTGGGGAAAGTGTTGGAATAGTGCTATTTTCTTGTTCTTCTCCTTCTACAAGAGCTTTTACAGGTTTTCTATAGTGTATATAGTATAAAATTTGATGAACACAATCCCATTGCGCCCAGTTAAATGAATTTACTATGTATTCACTACTTATAGATTTATCAGTTACACAGGGCTTCGTCATATCAACTGAATATAATAAAATACCTACAACAAAATTAAATTGTTACACATATAACTAACATAGAATTGCTAACAAAAATAGGAATTCATCGACAAGAAAATCTGGAAAAGGTAATAAGAATTTGTGGGTCCCTTTAATCGCAGATCGCAGGTCCCTAAAAACTCAAAGTCCAGAAGCATTACTTCCAGTTGAGACTCTATAGTGGGCCATTAACTTCGCTGAACACCGATATCGTCAGAAGAGTTATTAGATTGGAATCTATAGGACAGTCCAAGTACAGGAAGACAAGAGGATGAGCTGGAAACATCGTAAAAAAATGAAGAAGTCCTGGGGAAGATCAAGGAATTCTTATGAGAACTGTTCGGTGTTGTCTTTTCTATTTTATTGTATGAAACTGGGACTTTAAACTACAAGAATACAAACAAAAAAAAAAAAAACAATATTAGACAGGGCCAGATGGCGACAATTTGTGGCGACTTTATGTTTCGAAAAGAAGTATTCTTCCCGACTGATAAACATAACATGTGATTCAAAACAACTTTCATAAAAGGATGTCAAGGAAAGAAAGATTTCAGACTTCCCGGTTTTCCGGGATAGTCTCGGGTTTGAACACAATGTCCCGGAATCCCGAAAACTGTTTTCGGGATACCTTTTGTCCCGGTCTTTTAACTTTTGCCAGGAATATACAGTAATATTACATTTGTAATATATCATTTTATTATTAGTATATCGTTTTTAGGGTTTTGTAGGTATGACCAAAATACCCTTATATTGTCACTCATGTGCCTACTGTACGGTAGAATTATGGCCAAACGGCTGAACCTAGCAAGTTGAAATTTGGCATACTTGTACAACTCATACTCCAAAAATACATCGCGGGAAAATATAAAAAAATAAGTATTCAACAAAAAAAAAAATATTTTTTTTTTGAAGTTTTGAGTTGGATATCAAGTAAACCTCATAATGCGTGGATAAACCAACAAACTTTTATTTTTGAAAAACTATTTTTTTGTGGAATTTGCGCCAAAAATGTGTAAGGCCACGGACGCGAGATCAATTCCTGCTTATGTCAAATATTTTGTGAAAAATATTTATATAAATTACAGGTTCTGCTTAGCCATTTACAACCGGGTATAAACTGAAGGTGCCTTTCTGTGTACGCTAAAAAATGAACGTAATACTGACCATATTACTCATGAATGTACAGAGACTGAAAACATGGTCATGAGACCTAGAAACAGGAGGCCTATGCTCAACTCGGGCTGTCGCGCTAATGATGATGATCAAAAGAAAGTTCTTAAGATGTAGATTAAGCAACAAAAAGTAGCTTTTTAAAATTTATTGAATTTAACATGATTTAAAATGTACTAAAAAATTATCGCACACCCAGGAGTTTAAATCTAAAAATATGAAAAAGTTCTATGTAATACACCTTAATGTGAACCGAAACAGTACAACAGAAATTTTTGGATCTGATTATATTTTCGAAAGTTTTCGAATTTTTTGTAATACCGTGCTAGCAATGTTAAACTAACTGCGCAATGTTTAATTACTGGGCGCGCATTACTCTTGATGTGCGCGCATCTCGTAATTAAGTATGCTTGTAAGTATCTACACGGAAGCACGCGGATTATTTTTTCAAAAGTTATCGAATTCGATGATTTTTAAGAAATACCCACAATTTGTTGTGACTCATTAAATACCTACAAAACCAAGAAATGTGTGAATCCACATTTCATATCAATTTTTTCGTTCAAACGTTCTGAAATCCATTGGGCCTGATTTTTATAAACCATCTGCTATTACGCTATTATACTATTGTGTATCTATTGTAATAACAGTTTAAACAAACTTTTTTTGCACGCCCCGATTTTATTTTATTGAAATTTGGTCACCCTAAGATAGATATATACTGTATGTTGTGGAATTGCAACTATCACTTTACATTAGTTAAATTTAACAAGTAAAAATGTTCCAGCAGAGACATAAGCGACTTTTTCCTGGCCATTTTAATAAAATTTGTTGAAGAATCATATAATAATACATAAAAAGAATAATTTTTTATCCGCCCGGCAACTTTAAGCGACCATCTGTTAAAAAAAAAATCTATATAGAACGCTAAGAAAGGAATGAGAATATATAATTTTAAATTTACAAATCTAATACTTACATTCTTTGTGTATAAAAAGTAAAAATTGCTCACACGAGTGCCGTTCACCAAAAATGGAATGTTTGCGATACAAAAACTGTATCATATTTTGTTTAACATTTCCAAATTTAAAATCATAAATAGTACCATGTTTTAAATTAATTAAAAATGGTTTATATATTTCTTCTGTTCCATCTGTATATTTATTTTCTTTTTCAATGTAGCCCAATAGTGTACGGTCTATATTTACAGATGCTTGTATAATATTAATTTCTTTATCAAATATATGTAAAATATCTATACTATTTGAAGTGTATTTGTATAGTCCTATTTTTGTACATGGTGCTAACTCACTGCTAAATTGAATCCATGAAAATAATAACGAACCATCTTTTTCTTTGCCAAGTAAACACCATGATTTTGTTTCATCTAAAAAATAATTGTAATATTCTATAGTTTTCATTACTGAACTAATGGATATAAAACATACATAAATTAATAAGAGAATTCAAAAACTCAAGATAAAATTTAGAAAACAGAGGTTAAGATACAATATTTTATGTTCATAACTCAATTTGAAATAACAAAACATAACATATATTAGTAAAAACAAGGTACCTTCCGGATTTTTATCGTGTATTAAAGAACAAAGTTTCAACAAAATATTAACAGCCATAACTACAGGTTATAACACCAAAATACAAAAATTATTATTAGAACTGTCAAAGTTTTGGATGCGTTCATTAAACTCATTCAAGTTGCGTTCTTAAAATAGAAATGTCAGGAGAATAATTTTGTTAGGTTATAGGTAAACTCATTGACCTCATATAAATAGACACAGTATGGTCTATGCCTTAGTATTGTTATTTATGAAGCAAAGACCCAGCAGAGACGGAAAGGGGATTAGCCCCTATAAGTATAACCGGTTCCCTAATTTACATTTATTTTGTTAAGCTACTGCTATATTCCGTTCAAAGGTGAGAATGCAGTATTGGTCTTATGGCAAATGGGAGCGTTGTAAGTGTCAAATATAATAATATGAAACACTCGTATGATTTACAAATATCAACTCTTTTAAAACTCAACAAAAACAAATGACCATTTGTAGAATACTGCGTCTTCACAGATTAGCGCGGGCAACATCGACAAGTAAGAAAAGGATAGCATAAACCCATTAAAGAGTATGAAAAAGAACTACTCCATATGTCCTGTACTGCATACTCACCTTTGAACGGACTATTCGCGACTCAAACTAAAGTTGGCGGCGCTGCGTACGACAGTTAATGGCCGACGAGAAGCGTATATGTCAGAAGTTTTTTCTTAATATTTATCTGTTCAAACAATATTTCGGCAAAAAAGTACTGTATTTAAGTCACTATATTTAAAAATACGTCTTAATTCACATAAACTGCAGCACAACACACTAAAAATATTATACAAATATACGCTTGTTTAATTTACCAAGTCGCCACCAGATGTCTCACTGTTATTTGGAGTCGCGAATAGGAGAAATACAAGCGCCATATTGTGTTCTTTTCTATTTTACGTTTCCATCATCTTTCGACTTTTAATAATATTGCAGGAAATTGCATTCCAAGAACTGTGAAGTGTATTTAAAATATTAAGTATTTTAAATACTAAAAAGTAATGTTTAATTAAAATGTTACATATACATTTATTTTCTTAAAAAATAAGTTATTTGTATTCAGTACTTCGAATGCATCAGAAAAGTATTTCACAGTAAAACTGTTTATTCCTCAACTCGAATTGAGACGCAGCTTTATTCCTGTTCGCCACGCCTGGCTGGTTGTGCTGTAGGTCAACTTAAATCATGCGAACTGTACATATTGTGGACTGTTTATACTTACCTTTTGAAAATTACTAGTAGCACAGAAACAATCCTGTTATTTTTGTGAAATAATGTGGTAAAAACAATAAGTTGAACACGACTTAAATTGTTAGTTTTTTATTCATTTCAATTTCGATCAAATAAAGCTTAAATTTGAAACTCACACGCTGTATAAAATTAAATAACAATTTATTTCTGCATGTATCTGAACATGAAGAAAACAGCAACAGAATATATCTTATACTGGGTTTTATATTCAAATATAATATCTTGAACGAAAAGTAAAAACCAAAGATTATTCGTCGACATCAAAAATCACATTCAACATAAATGAAATTTTATTATATGTTTTTACATCTTCTAACGACGAAAAATTATGGTATATCTCTTTACTATGAATGTTGTTCTTAAATGTGTTTATAAAAATGTTTTAAACCATAACTATTGACAGTGCTAATATATGAAAAACATTGAACACAATTTTACATAGTTATTACATTTCGACTTTAAAATCATATATGTTGTTCACCGAAACTTCAGAATAGATAGCCGGGCAAAACAAATGCACGTATCAAGCAAAATCCAATTACCCCACCCTTGATCAAGTAGACAAATAAAGCTCCTTGTTCAGTCATGCGTTTATATATTTACAACGGCTATCCACTTTCGGCAAACAGAAATGTAGTTGTATGAAAGAAATGATGGCAAAAGTGGTTCAATACATTTTATAATTAATGCAAGGCACGGTATTTCCGCCAACGAATATAATTACTCGGAAAACTCATTTATAATACGGGTGCACAAAAAAAAAAAATTTAAGTGATCCGTATTCAAAGGTGGAGATACCGAGTCTAAAACTAACTTTTGATTATAAAAGTTACCAATGATAATGAAAGATGATTGCCTTTTAACACATACTGGACCAATGCAAGAAATACGTATATTCACTTTTACTCGTTCCCTACAAGTCTTCACCTACTGAAGGTAGGTTTAAAATTAAACACTGGGAATATTATTAACTGTATTAGAGTTAACGGTATCATATAAAAATGTAGCTACTACATTTATGTAAAGTTTACACTAGTTTATATGGCAAGTACTACATACGTGAGAGTAATATATTAAAGCAGTCTTATGTGTACCTGCTTGGCTAGGGATACAAGTCAGTGAACAGTTGGTCTAACATGTGTTAAGAACTTAACACTATAATCGTATCGATTACACAAAACTGAATACAATTTTGTAAAGTGATGTTTAAATTTGTATATCTGCATCCAATTGTTTATTAAAAGTTGATTGCAACAGGGGTTCCCAACTTACGATCACTGGACATTTAAGTTAATTAAGAGTGCATATTCGAAACATGATTTTGTATATTTTTTTATATACGTAGTAAAAATGGGATCCCTGCGAATGTACAAAATAATGTACAAAAGCTAAAAATATAATTATATTTTTTATCTTGATGTACTTGGGGGTTATTAAAAATATAAAATTATATACAAAAATTCGTTGAAGAAATGTTGCTTGTGGGCTTACAAGAATTTTATGCAATTATATGTTACGAATAATGAAAGACAGAATCTAGTTAAACAACTAGTTAGCTAATATGAAGATCTAATTGAATTTAACTTCCATATCCTAATTTTAACTGTAAGATGTTCACATGTAAAATTACACATAAAATCAAAAGTGAATTAATTTTAGTCTGTTTTTTTTTTTTTTAATTATGATTTTTTATTAGTATGCTGTTAACGAGTCGAATGAATGTTAAATAACCTTATAAAAACAACTGTAACTGGAGTTGCTAACAAAGTCGTAACAGCGTACTAGAAAAATACATTTACCAGCGCTCATGTCTAAAAGTTAAACCGCTTAACTCGTTTGTATATAACTAACGGTAGGTTCAGCAGTCAATAGTATATTTAAAAAATTAGGGCTACATATACATGATTCGTGCGTACAATTTTACTTTGGACCTGTAACGATCACGTATATATTCAATCACTTTTATTACCTCATGGAAACGTAATTTTTGGTGTAATCTATATAGAATTGTACATAAATATACATTGAAATTACATGTAATGACTCTATTGTCAATTCCAGTAACAAGTTTAAACTTGTATTTTGAAGTGACCAATTACGTTATATTCTACTTTTGACCATGTTATAATTCTTCACTATATACAATTGACCACAAATATACATGGTGACACTTACAAAGTACAGTTTACAATACGGATTATAATGTGAAAACTTGCACCAATTGAGAAATGTTCTAAGTTCTCAAGTATGTTTGGTTTTCGCAAAAAAAAGCTTAATTAAGAATAACGAATTGAGACATGACTTGACAAAAAAATGATATAGATTAATATTAAATTTCAACTGTGATGAGAATTCAAATAATGCATTCTGAACTGACTGAATATGTTTAGTTGTTTAACTCAAGTTTTTAAGTGACGGAAAATCATTTTCATCATCAACTTTAGGAGCGTTCTGTCTATTAGCTGCTTTATGTTGATGTTCGTTGCGTTGTCCAGGTTCCTCGGGCTGCAAAACATATAAAACACATAAACCTACTGTTAAAATACATAAACACAAAATAAATTTAAGTAGAGGGTGATTTTAAAAGGCTTTAATTATGTAATAGTAAATGGCTTGAAATTGTGTGCCAGCTTGTACAAGTGGTGATATAATTATAAGACGTTAAAATTTTTAATTAAACCTTAATTTTGATAGTTATGTTTTGTTATTATGAGATATGTGCGGAATTGTAGCCTTGTAGAACTTTGGCTATAATTTTAAAAACTGCAAATAGACTTATGGCGTTTTCGATTGGATCACTTTGAAATTGATCTGCGAATGAGCAAATGGCATCATGCTCAACCCAACATTTACTAGCGAGCACACTAGAGCAACTCCCAACCCAATATGTTTTATTATTATTATTAATTATTTACAAATACAACGATTACCTGGCGTAAACAGTGCAGCATAATACTTCGTGTTTTTTATTAATATTTTTGTGAATGCAATAATATATTTGTTTTTGGTTTAATTATATTAGCAAATAACTATGTAATTTTTAATAAGATTGAAAATTTATTTTGATACCTAGGTTTCTTATCAAATAGATTTTTTTGTAAGTATATCAAAATATAGGCTTAATTTTTATTTGATGTTCCCATAAATATCTAATTTTCTGTTTTTGATTTTTATTTGTAAATTAAATTATTTCTTTTAATTTCCTAATTTGATTTAATATACAAAAAGATACATACTATTTGATGAAGTTTCAAGTATAGTAAAGGAGACTTTAGTTGACAGATGACGGTTAATTAAAGCATATGGTTCAATGGGAGAGAACTATAGCAATAAAATCTCCATTTTGGAATAGAGCCATATCATCTGTTCACAGACAAAGCTAGAAATAGAGAAAGAGATACAATTTGTTTCAATTGACACGCATGTCTTCCATCTAGTGGTAGGAATGCTGAATGCCCGCGCGTGTATACAAAGGGACATACGTTAAAGTTACCATATTATAATATAACAAAAAAAGACAAAAACTATGAACGTACGTTACAATAAGAAGCCTAAATACGTTCTTGACATCTTACATAAAACTGTGTGAAATAGATATATTCTTTATCGGTTCTCAATCGATGAATCTGTCAAGTAAATTCTCCTTAACTATAGTTCTAATAAACAAACTAGCTTTGAAATACCGCCACGCGCCATGTTGCTCGATTATTTTCCTCTGCGTTGTTCCAGCTCCAGCAACAAAGACTACTCCGCGATCTTTCGCTGAACAGTAACGTAACCCAATCGAATATAACTTTTAAGAACTCTGGAGCGACAGCACGACCAACCGAATACGATATTTGCTCCCAGAGAGCATCCAACCGAAAACGCCAACAATGGAGAGTGTAAACCATTTTTTAATTTAACTGATAACTAATTTATACCAATTTAACTGGTAAATCAGACATATCTGGACGCTGTTGTGCATTTTAATAATATTAAATTAAAAAATAATAATAATAATACTAGAAACGCCAATTGGCATTAACACTGAACTAAAAGAAATGTCAAACTTATTTCACATTTATGTTTTACAATAATTAAAAATTCATAATGACGCATCTATTACATACTTACAGCCCGTGTTTTATCTTGGCGAACTGCCAAGATGCACACTGGTATTTGGACAGCGCTAAGTTTGAAAGAACAGTGGCGTAGTTTATTATTTCATATGGCATAATGTCTAGGTGTCAGAGATTTTCAGGTCGCGACTAACGCTCTCTGGCATAACCTAACGACTACTTTTTACAGTAGCCGAGACCGCCAGCTTTACGTGCCATCTGAAGCACGCCCCATATACCCAAATATTACTTCAGAGATACAGGTACTCATTTAAGAGAAGGCTGAGTGGGCCTGGGGTTTCAACGGCCAAAATTTTATTTGGAAATTTTTGCCTGTTTCGTGTATCGATCTTATAATCCCACACTTACAAAGCGAGTTAGCTGACCACTACGTTACTGAAACCGCGTGGCGTAGTAATGCTTCATTATACTTCATTATATTGTGAAGTACATTTTAAATATTATTATTTATTTAAACTTGTTGAAAATTTTTCTTGATCCAAATGATACTAAATATGTTTTAGGAAATGTTGGAAAGGATTACGTTACATCAGGATTAGCGATTGCTGCAAACGGGCTTCAGAGGATTACTTACCCTTGATGTAGTTATTTCACTAATGACATTCTTAATCTGCTGAAAAGAAAAACCGAATATAAAATTTGGTACAATTTAAATTAGTTTGTTTTTAGTTTCAATATTGTTGGTGTAAAATAATATTTTAGAATTTGTAATAAATATATCTTCTACTCTGGACGACAGTCAAACGTGGGAAGATTTTTGTGATTATTTCAAAACGGACTATTCTTTCACGAAAATTAAATAAATGGTGTGTTGTGCAACTGGGTTACCAACGCGAACAGTTGAAAGAATTGTTAAAGAAGTAAATAATAAAAGTAATAACATATTATATTTTTTAAAGCTATTCCAACTATTTAATATTCATGTAAATTACTTTTTAAGTGCGGATAATTATTACAGAAATTATATTTTAAAAACGATTCGATTAGTTGAACAATGGATCGCCGTTTCACTACGCTACCGAGCAAGCAACATTATCGTTAGGAAGTGTAATACTACAACAACCGAAACGCTCTTCGGTATGCGCCGTTTTTCATAAAGATCTATATTTGTACAGATTTCTCTATACAACACACGGCTTGTACATCCTTTTAAAATCACCTTGCTTATTTACTACGTTGTGATCATTATAATTAAACGAAACGAATAGTCATGATTAAACAAAAATCCAGATCACATATAGATATTTGAAACAAATCCATTAATAAGTTATGATCATCCAACAGTTGACGAGTTGTTAGTATTATGTAATAATTTTACCTGTTCGCCGTCACCAGCGCGGAACGCTCTTGGTCCAGATACAGGCCGCTCTCTTTCCCCGCCAGGATTGTTGCCAGCACGGTCCCTCGGTTCGCGATCGCCTCTTGGAGCTCCGGTTCCAGTACCCCTCGATCTCCTGGGTCCGTTCCTGCCACGTCCGCGTCCGCCACTACCAGCCCGGTCGTCACTGAAGTGAATGTCAATATCGAGAACAAGTTTCTGTCGGCCAACTCTTTGTGGGTATTCAGCAGCATCATATTCCTAATATAATTATTTGTTACATTATATTTCGTTATAATATCATTAAATTAGGATAAATTCAAGTAAATAATTGTACAGTACCTCATCATCAGATTCTTCTTCCTCGCCTTCCTTCTTTTTGTTCAATGCATACATTTTTTTCCATTGAGTTGGGTCCTCACCTTCTCCAGCCTTACGCAAGTTGTATTGGGGTTTCTGTCGATTGGCACGTTGAGCTCTCCATTCGTCTAAAGTAATCTGTTTCGGTTCTTCTTCCACGGGTGCAGTTTCAGTTTCAGTTGTATTATTCGGAGTTTCCCTACATAAGTACAAGGAATTATTACGGACTGTTTAATAATTTTGTTAGATAATAAAATAAATCTGAAAAGTGTTGAATTTAGAACAGTACTGATGATAAATCTGACTAAACAGACAAACAACATTTTTGGAGGACTATCATCCTCCATCTACTAATTTATATAATTTTATAAAAGGCACGATGCGCAAAAAGTTGCTCGCGCTTTCCTTTCGAATTTTAAAATGCATAGTGTTAAGTTAATACTCATTAAAGCGCGGACAAAATATGAAAGTCATTAAAATATAAATCTCATAACTGTCTTTGTAAGCTAAATTATAGTCTACAACAGCGTTTCCCAAACTGTGATCCGCGAACCGGTACCGATCCCCAAGAAAAAAATACCGGTCCTCAGAAAATAACCGTTTAATGAAATAAAATATCGAAAATCTTGTAGCTTGCAAAATCTGAGACTTCATGTCATAAAGTTACGATACCTCAGTTTTATTCAGCTACTGGGGACGGCTAATTTGTACCCAAAATGTACATCTGGTGACAGTAAAATAATTTGTCAAGTAAAGAATCTTTTTAATTTTACTTTATAAAGTTACAAGTTTCTAAATGATTTTGATCTAACACTGCAATCAATAAAATCGTGGGAACCATAAAACACAATTAAATAAAAATTAAATGTTGAAAACACTATAATATGTCATGCTATTTAGTTTCCTTTTATTTATCCCCGATAAATTGAATTTGAAAGATGGGTTATTATTATCACATGTAAATTGGGTCCCCACCTCTTCAAGTTTGACCCGGAAACTGATTTTGAAAGCTTGTGCCCGGGTTTTGGGCTTGATCATTATTTTTCTGGATCGCGCGATTAAATGTTTACATTTAATGTTTCTTTTATATATATAACTCTATAAATATTTAATGATATTTGGCATTTCGCCCCATCGTTCTTCAATTTTCCGAATTTCTGCCGTTCGTACGTCAAGTGATTTTTTTGGGATACCCAACTTTTTGTTTTCTCCGGATCAGAGTGAGGCGCAAAATGGCAACCCTACTTGTCAACCTTATTTTAATATATGTATTACGGTGGGCTACGAAAAAATATTACAGAACATACCGGTCCTTTGTTTGAAAAGTTTGGTAAACGATGGTCTACAATATTGTAATACAAATCGCTGACAAAGACAATGATAAGTTTTGTATTTGAATGATTTTGCATGTATTCTCCGTGCCTTATTAATCATATATCTTACTTATTAATTAATAAGTTGCCAATCAGCATGGCTTGGAGGGTAGCGTATTTTCTTTCGTTTAAACTTCCAGATAATTTGTTATAAATTGTTTAGAACTGTTTGCTTATATTTAGCAGTTTTCACCAGAAAATATACCAGACCTTCATAGATGTTACAAAGTTCATCTGAGTGATCACCGACGTGTCGTAAATCAATAATAATATTGTCTTATCACTAACTCTAATTTGAATTCCTGTCCCAGTATTCTTCTTTTTACCTTTTTTTTCTTCGTCTCCTACGTCTTAAACTCATGATTAATCGTCTGTAACTTCGTCTGTAACTGATTATTAACCCAGAACAGAATTAGCAATCATATCACTTTATCGGGTACACTTTTTTGTGGACAAAAAAGTGTGCGCACAAGAAGACTGTCAGAGATAGAAATCATGCGTTAGTGTATGCCGTGGAGGAAGCTACTATCATATTTTATTGTACACTATAATTTTATAAATTGTATATAAATAAAATGTTATAAAGTGTAAATTTCAAGGTTTTGTAGGTAGTAAATAAATAATATTTTTTTTATCACTTAGATATAAAAATCATAAATTTAGATACCTTTTGACAGCACAATCGCTTCAAAACCAAGCTGTAAATAAATATTGTAAACAAGGTCTTGCAAAAAATTCGATAACTTTCGAATTAATTCTCTGATCAAACATTCCTGTGGTACTATTCCGGTTCACATTAATGTGCATGACTCTTTTTTCTTCAGATTTTAAAACAAGCGTACTTGAGACGCGCTCGCATCAAGACTTAGGATACCTAGGTCTCTAGTTAGTCAGATAAATACTAACTTTCGAAATAATTATCAGATTAAACATGCCTGTGATACATTTCCGGTTCATATTAATGTGTATTACTCAGATTTTTTCAAATTTTTAGATTAGATTTAGATTATAGATTTAATTTTTTTTAAATTTAATTATTTAGATTATTAATTTTTGATTCAGATTAGTTATAAGGTACAGAACAAAACTTTTTTATATATATTTTACGGGAATTTTGGTGGTCATACCTACAAAACCCTACAAAGAACAAATTTGATACATTTTTTTTGGGTTTTTGCATTTATAACTGGCGCAAAATAAGAAGATACTCCTTACAACCCGCTCGTTAGTATTACCCAGCGTAAAAAAATTGTATAGAACCACGCCGAAAATTCAACTACAATGAAGAAGGAAATATACGCGACAAAGGGTTAAAAACTGTAAAAAAAAAAAGAAAAACAATAACACTGTAAAGACACCCAACACCTAGAATAACAGAAGCTATTAAAGACACCCACACCTAAAATAGCAGAAGTGATTAAAAACTCACACAATTTATGAGAATTTCAAACACTTCTATTGTAACTAACAGGTTAGGTCCAAACCAAAACGCGTTGTCGCGCAGTCACAAGGGGTACCGTGTTATTTTGCGATACCTCTAACAGGTATTATTCAAGAAATTGTAATGTTCATTTATAATTTTGTCATTTTTAAAAGTAACTTCATTCACAACATACAGTTAGTAACAAATAGTAAAGAAAAAGAAAGAGAAAAACAATCTGATGATTGCTATGTTGTCCTTCTTATAACTGGAATGTGGAATAAAGTACATACATATAGTTTATATATTTTTATGTAGCACTGTATAAAAAGATATTTATTTAATTTAAAGATTCGTTTAACTGATGTCTTAATTGCTTTTTAAAATAATAGTTGTTTAATTAAGTCATAAAGTTATTGAGTTTACAGAGACTCTACAGCAGTGGTTCGCAACCGGTAATACGTGGAACACTAACCATGAACTTCTTACAAGTATTTCACGAAATTATGCTTGCGCTGATTTTTATGTACCTCGTCTTGGCATAAATACAATGTTACAAAGTTTTCAGTGAAATTCCACTTGAAGATGTTTTAATTTTCGTTTAGTGTGTAATACATAGATGCATTTTTAAACAAGAAACAGCAATCATTTTTCAAAATGAACATCTTTAACGTTACACAGCTTTTAAGTCTATGCGGCACTTCGTCTATAGAATTACAAAAGAATTTCATGAAAAGATATTGGGGAGGTTTTTAACCGTCAGAACAAGTTGTATGCTATAATTTCACGAGTAGTTTGTAAGAAAGCGAGAACGATCCAGAGGGGCCCTGCTTCAGTTATGATTTGATTGTGCGGGAGCTGTGACGGTACCACTATGATTAATTTTTATGAGAAAAGGGTAAAAAAAAATCGGTAAGAAAAGTCTATTACAAAACCGTGATAACGTCGATAGTTAAAGAACTGAACAACTCCTTCGCTGGTCATCAACTAGACTCAACGCTAGATCATAATGCGAAGGCCGCGCAGCAGTGGCTTGAAAGCAATGTACCGGACTTAATTTCTTCTGCCGATTGATCACCTAGCAGCTTTGATCTCAACCTCCTGGACTACAAATTTTGTTCTGTGCTTGAGGACATAGCTTGCAAAAAGAAACACCCTAAATCGTTAGTCTGAAGCGGTTCCTACTAAAGGCAGCTGAGGGTTTATCTGTAGAAACCCTTCGTAATTTTACTGAACTTTGAGTAGCCGCAAAGACCTAAGCGATGTGAACCGGCCAGAAGTGGTAATTTTTAAAATTGATTGGTATTTCTTGTTTAAGATATATTTATGTATTATGTACTTAAAAAAATTTAAGCATCTTGTGGAATTTCACTGGAAACTTTGTAGTAGTATTTATGGCAAGACTTGGTATGTTATTTGGTGTGCCGCAAATTTTTTTTTTTTTAGAACCAAGTTTTCCTGCCCTTTATAAAAAGTTACGGATAGCCACTGCTCTACAGTGTAGAATAATATTGCTAGCATGAAAAACATATTAATTGTGACATCAGTTTAAAGACTTTTTAAATCGATATTTTTATCATATAGTAAAATAAAATTTAAAAATTTAGGAAAAATACTATCAAATGAATAAAACGCTTAAAAATATATAAGCTATAACAAAATAAATAAATAAAACGGGATTCAGTGTGTGCAATAATATTAAGAACACAAAAAAAAAAAAAACAACACAAGGTTCAAAAAACAAACAAACACATAATAAATAAAAAATAGAAGAAAACAAAAGATAAATAAAAAGATAAGTAAGAAATGAAGAGGAAAGAAAGAGGGTAAAATAAAATTAAACGAATACTTACTTCACCTCAGTAACCGAAACCGTAGCATTTTCACCTTTTTCAGAATCCCAGTTTGCAGCTTCCATTTCAGTAGTTTTGTTGACTTCCCTGTAACAAAATAAAAAATAATAATAATTAACTAATAACTCAAACAAATGCTTACTATGATTATAGTATATATAGACAACTATAACCAAACAAAAAAAAAAAACATCCGGTTGATAAGCACTTACTCGATAATGTCCTTGTGTGATCCCCAGTTATGTGCACCGCCTCCTTCTCGTTTATCAAAATGCTTGACACCACTAGAACCATGCCTACTTTCATTATTTAATTCAATCTGATTTTATTATACTAATGAAAAACTAAACAAAACCAACAAAAAACTAAGTTATATTAAGAAAACTTACGTTTTATCAGAGCCGCTTTGCCTATCGAATTCCCTTTTACCACGTTGATCGTACATCCGTCCCCCACGACCACCTCTTGGTCTAGTCATGCCCCCTCGTCCACGGTTCCTGTTATCCGAGTTGTCACTGAATTCTTTACGTGGCTTTTCATCACGTTCCCTAACAGAAACACTAAGCATTATTAAATTATCACAATCAGCTTCCATGTTTGTTTTAGTGATATGCACCTGGTTACTTCAGCCGAGCCATTGAATGTACGTTCCTCTCTGTTTCGTTTATTATTTCTTTCTTCGCGGTTTTCACCAAAGTTGGATAGCTTGTTCCTTTCATTTCGGTTGTCAGCATTCGGTCGTTGTCCAGTTTTAGTTTCTGTTAATAAATGCACTTACATTATAGACGACTACATGCACATAGGTAATCATGCTTGAAGTTGCTACATCTTACAGGCTACATAGAAATTATGAAATAACATCACCTTTAGCTTCATGGGTCTTTTGATTTTGCGTTTCTTTAATGGTTTTCCTTTGAGAAACAGCCACTTTGCCTTTTGTAGGAACATCCACTTTGCCTTTATTTTCCTTTTCGGCGGTCTTTGATTTCTTTTTCAATTCCTTCTCCTGCTCCTGCACTTTTAACACTTCCAAAGGATCCGCATCATCATCGAGAAAAAGAGCGTATCTATTTGTTACACCAATACCGTAAGTATTTTCCATGATGAAATGTACACTTTAATTTCTTCCCAACGTAGCGATGTTGGAAGATTTATTTAAGGCTATTTATAGCCTATACATATATTCACTCATTCACACACAATATGGCCGTAATGCTACAGCAACACGAGGTTTACTAACGCGCAGACGCTACTTTTATTTTTGCGCAGTCGTCGGTTGTAGTGGCGGGAGAAGGTAGGGGTTAGGGAATTTTAGGCCCCCTCTAACTCCCTTTAGGAACAAACGATTTGTTTTATTTAGAAATATTCTAAATAACCTAAAGAAGAATATACATCGTTATATAATTCAAAATATGGAATTGTTAATCTTTGCTTTTCTTATTATTTATATTTTTTGTAATTATAAAACATAAAGAATAGATCAATATGCTTTTCCAGAACGTTTCAAGAATATATTTTTACTAATATAAAATAGCTTTTGTTAAATTTTATTTTTACTTATTTATTGTTATTATAATTTTCTTCAAAATTATAAACGTTATAAAAGGGTATATCCCTTGGAATAAAAATATAATATTAAACATAAATCGAGCTGGACCATGGTTGATATATTTGAGGCCGGTGTATTTTTTTACATGAAAAGAAAATGTAATAAGAATATATATAGCGGAAAACTCATAGAATACAGATGTGTAAGGAAATAAGTTATATTAAGACGTAATTTAAATAATAACGGGGTTTAAAAGAATATTAATAACATATAGTATTATATTTAAAAATTGAAAATAACAGCGCCAATTAAACAAGACCTACTGGATAAACTTTGCTTAAAACTATTTATATAAAGTAATACGAAAAACCGTTAATATGTTCATATAATAATATTTTATTATATAGAAAGAATATAAATTATACATTTTAAGAATGCTTCAAATTTTTGGAAAGAAAAACTATTTTTGTTTATTCAAATTTTATATTCTAATGTTGGTGCTTAATAATTTTTCTGTAGTTGGTGTCTCTTGTTGTTACCTAGTGCTTTTCCATAAGTCAAGTCGTGAGTTTGTGCACCGTCGTTTTTTTTAACAAATTTCGTGTAATTTAATCTTAAATTAACAAGTATGACAGAATAATATAGTTAACTGTTATCTATATCAAAATTATTTGTGATTTTTCCAAATTCTCGTAACATTATGTCTGACGCGGACGATGATTTTATGTGTGATGAGGAGGAAGACTATGGATTGGTGAGATCTCTATATTTTTCAACTGACTAATGTATTTAATATGTTATTTATATATTAGGAGTATTCAGAAGATAGTAATTCGGAACCAGACGTAGATCTTGAAAATCAGTACTACAATAGTAAAGCTCTAAAGGAAGAAGAGCCGAAGAGTGCTCTCATATCTTTCCAGAAAGTCTTGGATCTCGAAGGTGGAGAAAAAGGAGAATGGGGTTTCAAAGCACTTAAGCAGATGATTAAGATCAATTTCAAATTGGTATGTATATTATAATAATAAAACATTTTAAACACAAATGGTCTATTACACTATTTTTAGTCTGACTCAGTTCAGATTAATTCATTGTGGAAGCCATTTACAAGTTTGTCGTATTTTAGGAAATGGACAGTTACTCGTTAAAGACCATAGTCGTTGTCCACCTAATGTTTTAATTGCTCAACTAATAGATTTTATATTGTTTCATACTTATTTCATCATATTTAATGTAGATATTGAATAGGGTTCTGGCAAATTTAAGGCGGGTAGTTGGGTAAGCTGTACACATGTAGCATTGCTATGTTTACTACGTTTACAGTACACTTGTCTTAAGCTATGTGTATATATGAATTAATTTAACACTTCACTGTTCTTGACACTTAATCTAACTAAATAATAACAATTTGGATAATATATCTGGACTGATAATTATTGGATAATATATCTGGAATAATATATTTGGATTTTATGTTGAATGTTTGACTTATTAATATATTTATTCATTATTCTTTGTATTACAGATGAATTTTGCTGAAATGATGACACGCTATAAACAACTTCTAACTTATATTAAAAGTGCTGTAACGAGAAACCATAGTGAAAAATCTATTAATTCCATATTGGACTATATATCAACTTCTAAAAACGTAAGTTATTAACTAAATATAGACATAAGATTTATCTTAAGACATTAAACTAACTTTACCCATCTCATAGAAAAGAAATTTTCATTTAATCAAACATATTTATTGGTTTTACAAAATGATCGTAGTGTTTACCGGGTGGTAGACACATCGATAATTCAACGATTTGAATTCCTGGAATACCCTGATATCTTTTGTACTTTGAAGTTGCTTCTTGAATTTCTTGAGTATATTTGAATTGCAATACAATTCCTTGAATTAAAATATTTAAGTCTTAACGAATCATATTGACGTTTTCACAAAACTAAAGAACGGCTACACCGATTTAAAAAAATACACCAGTGTGTTCGTGGTATTATTTATGGTTAAGTAGACCTGTTTTTATGACCCTCAGGGACCCTGATTTTTTTTAAATAATTAAAATCAAGCACAATGTTTAAAATTTTATGGTAATAATTCCCTAAAAATATAAATGCTTAGAACTGTATACGTATTTATCCTAAAAAGTCTGGTTTGCAACAACGTGTTCAGAAAATCTTTCCGCACACTGAAGCCTCTTTTTTATGCCTTTAAACTTCATAATTTTAACTTCATAACTAAAAAACAGAGATGAGTCACTGTTCACGTAGCTCAAACAGTGCGTTGACAGCCACGGGATGTAGAGACGGAGAGAGAGAGAGGTGAAGGTTGGCCGAGATAACCACGATTTTCCATAATTCTGCGCTTCTTGAATAATTGTTCGTCTCCAGGTTGTTTTTGGCCTTACGATGTTGCGTGTGCCTTGTGGATTCCAATCCAAGGCCATTCTAGGCACGCTAGTCCACTCTCTCCTCAGGACATGTCCTATCCATTTCCACTTGTGCAATATTATTTCCTTCTGGATGTCTGTTTGGTTTGTTCGTTGCCATAGCTCTGCGTTAGATATTCTTTCCGGCCAGAACACTCGGATGATTCTGCGGACACATCTGTTTACAAAGTATAGCAATTTGGAAGAGATTGCACGGGTAACCTTCTAGGTCTCATATCTGTAGAGTAGCACCAATTTCACATTTGTGATGAACAAGCGCAGCTTTGTGTTTCTTGAGATATAATTAAACCTCCAGACAACATTTAACATACCGAAAGCTTGCCTGGCTTTGTTGAAGCGTTGCTCAATATCCAGCATTGCTCCTCCATCTTTGGCAATTATGCTGCCAAGGTAACAAATCTTATCTACATCATCAATATCTTCCTGGCCAATTTTTAACTGTCTTGTGTTGGTTGTGTTTATGCACAGGGTTTTTGTTTTATAGATATTAATCTCGAGTTCTGTTAGCTTGGCTAGTTGAGTAAGTTGGTTCAGATTGTCCTGAAGGGAGTTTGGAGGGGGGGGGGGATATAAAAAATCAAGTGCGTATGTGAAAAACCAAATTCATGCTTCAGCTTGTAGGCAGCCTCCTTGTATATATATGAGTGAAATGAAGTTACAGGTGACTAATTTATTGATATATTTCATTTGTACTTACTCTGTACATCCCTCAAACTCCTACATTAAGAGTCCATAATCCGCGAGCGGATTAAGATATGAACTTCCCCGGGTCCGCTAACTAGTTGTAAGGTTTCTTAGGCAGAAGTTAGGGGTTGTTGAATTAAACTCGACAGTTTAACTAACCTACTTTAATTACGATACAGTAAACCCGTATCTTATCTATCGTATATTTACATTATTTCTTTTTACAGATGGAGTTGTTACAAGACTTTTATGAAACTACATTAGAAGCACTGAAAGACGCCAAAAATGATCGTTTATGGTTCAAGACTAATACAAAATTGGGTAAATTATATTATGATAGAGGAGATTTCAACAAATTGTCTAAAATTTTGAAACAACTTCATCAATCGTGCCAAGTATGTACTATAATTTTTTAAATTCAAAATTAATTTTGAAGCATACCGCTTTCAAAATTAAAATTTTTATTTTCATTTTTCTAAAGTATATTTTTAGCAGCAAATTTGTATCGATTTTGGCAATTTGTAACAATGTTATTTTCATATATCAGGAATTGATAATATTGACCTGAAATGGAATTAATATTAATTTATTTATTTAAACAATTTGAATTCACAGACTCTACAAGCACATCACAATTAATGCTATTTAACAAGTACAAATTTTGTATGTATATTAATATATTTAAATATAATAAATTTGTTCTGTAAATAACATTGGTGCAAATTGTGAGAAGTACAATTATAGTTCAGTAATAGAAACAATAACTTAAAAAATGAGGAGCGTTTAATCAAAACTGAAGCGTTTTTTGCATTTATTTTTTATTTCTTAGCTCACATTTATTACGATTTAAATTTGACTTCATAAATGTTCTTATTGCAAATCTTGAGTTATACTAAAATTGAACATGAAAATAATAATTCACTCCTCAATTATTAACGTTAATCTTCGAATTAATGAAATCGACAAACTATATTGTATTTAAAAAAAAAAAAAAAAGAAATACTAAATTCTAAAGAATTTCTATTTTTAAGAATGAATAGAAATAATAAAACAAACCAATATATTCTAATTTGAAAGTTTTAAGAACCCGAAACGATTTATTTGGATCTTATCTATATGCTAATTTATTATAACTGTCCCGCTTGTATCAAAATTACTTAGTAACTTAAGGATGGTTATATTAATCATAATCTACAACATTTTCTATATCACATTATTTAAAAATATTTATTACACTATTAATTACAATAACCTGATGAACATATAAATTTATTGGATTTCAGGATACATGTTTCAAAATTTCGCTTTGAATAACATGCATAGTACGTTATGTAGAAAATAGTATGTAATTTATCTTTGCGCGGTACACTAGTGTGCTACTTCTTCTCATGCTCTAAATTTTAAATCCAATGCGTTTACATGCTGTTTTGAAAATTTATTTGTTACATTTGTAAAGAAATGTAGTTTTTGCAAATCATCAGCATGTAAAATCATTATTTTCTCCAATGTGTCATTCATTTAACAAACTATCATCAGTCATTAATCTGCTAATATATTAGGATCTATGTGTTAGTCAATATAATATATATTGCACAAATCAGAGCTTACGTATAGGTATTCTACCTAGTCCTGTTACAAAGTTTTTGATGAAATTCCACAAAAACTTAAAGATATTTTAATTTTCTTTTTGTACATTAGATGCATCGTAAACAAGAAACACCAATCACTTTTCAAAATGACAACAGCGCGTAAGTCTCTCCGGTTACATGTCAGTAGAATTAGGAAGTATTTTTACAGGAAAACCCTTCGCTGCCTTCATCAGGGAGCACTACGTGTCTCTTTTTGCAAGCTATGTTCTGAAGCATGAACCAAAATTTGCAGTCTAGGAGGTTGAGGTCAGAGCTGCTAGGTGGCTAGTCACAGTAAAAGTCTGGTACATTGCTTTCAAGCAATTGCTACACAGTCTTCGCAATATGGGCCGGCGCTGAATCTTGCTCGAAGTGGTAACCAGCAAAGAGTTGTTCAGTTCTTCAACACAATTTTCTAGTAGACTTTGACCGAGATTTTCACCCTTTTCTCGTAAAAATTAAACTTGGTGGTACCGTCATAGCTCCCGCTCCATTAAACCATAACTGAAGCAGAGTAATGTCTGGTTTGGATTGTCGGTGCTTTCTCACAAGCTCCTCGTGAACTTTTAGCATATATCATGTCGTCTTGATGGTTGAAAGCCTCGGCAATATTAAAAATCTTTTTATGAAAATCTTCGGTGATTTAAGCGCTATTTTACGGCCAGAAGTGGTCATTTTGAAAACTGATTATTATTTATTGTGTTGATGCATGTATGTATTATGTACTAATATATCTTTAAGCATCTTGTGGAATTTCACTGAAAACTCTGTAACAGTATTTATAACAAGACTAGGTGTATGCAAATTATTTGAGATTTCATAAAAAAAAAAATCATTACCATTGACCGGAGGCAGGCCTGAATGAAAAATGTATTTATAAAATTATTCATAAAGTATTGATTTTTATAATATTTTAGTAATTATATAAATTTTAAGTGAAAGCGGGCAGGATTGCACTCTTAAACCTGCATTGCGTACGTAATTTAACAAACAAAACAAATCTGTACAGTTTCTCTACAGTTGATCATTTCTTATGACATACGTTTTATTCTGTCTTTGCTTTATTTGTCAAACTAAACGGGTCACTATGTCCATAAAAAGCACATATTTGTAATGTCTAATACTCATTTAGAAATATATTGTTCAAGTTGCCAATTTTAATGTGAATCATGAAAGTAGATTGATTTGTTAATATAACATTACTTGTTTGGTCTGTTTATCAGATTTACACTATGGTTGATAAATGTTTAAAGTTGGAATTAACCAAGTACGGATATGTTAATAATATGTTTTGGTGTTAATACACTGTGTTCTTAAGATCGTGATATGCCTGGAATCTCTCTTATAATAGGAGATATAACTTTGATTAAATGATGGCGAAGGTTTCTTAGCAAGAACTGATCTTTGAAGTTCCTTTTAATAAAATCGATTGTTGTACCTGAAAAACGTATTATTTTTGATAAAAATAT
The DNA here is from genome assembly GCA_963971575.1 of Liopterus haemorrhoidalis. Classification (NCBI taxonomy): domain Eukaryota; kingdom Metazoa; phylum Arthropoda; class Insecta; order Coleoptera; family Dytiscidae; genus Liopterus; species Liopterus haemorrhoidalis. Next base: position 56,611,917 of record OZ020614.1, read on the forward strand.
TTTTGCTACAAAACTTTTTGTTCAATAGTTCGATAATTTTAGTTGAACTGTTTATTTAATTATATGATGACATGTAATTTAAAAATCATACTTTTTTGTACTATTACCATATTTCATAAAATATTTTCGATGTTGGATCTGTGTCTAAATATACACTCATCAAAATGGTTTGCAGTGAAATACCCAATGAAATCAAGGGAAGAATGTTCATTTGTTACCCCATAAAAAACCTCCCAATATCATGTAAACAGGGCAGCCGCGGGTGCGTCAACCATCCGTGTGCAAACGAATGCTCGCAACGGGCGGCAGACACTACGCGGCGGCCACTCCATTAAAAAAAATCTTCATAAAATAAGAAACAAACATTGCTTTCTTCCAACTATAGGCTATATACTTTTTTTTTGAGTATTTATAGCCTGTTGTGACTTGTAATTTCAAAGTTACTATCACTAGATATTTTTTAAGATCTTGTTCAGATATATTTGATTATTGACCCAAGAGTTTTGTAGACAAAACTATTTCAGATACAACTTTACAACTAATAAGAATATTTAAGCAAGAAGTTTTAACGATTAAACATAATTCGAAGGACGATTTAAGTTAAGTCGTATCTTTTATAATAATTGAGATCCCTAAGCATGTCACGATTTTAAGGACGGCTTGTATATAAATAAATCGGGTTTTCCGTAGAGAGACGTAAAGAAGGACGAGAGTAACACTGGACATCAAGTGCTCACTTTTGATCCAACAGATAGTAGTTTTGATCCAACAACTCCTCACTTAAGAACTAGTAGCATTCTGGTGGGTTGATAATATTTGCGCATTTATTGCTGTTTATATTATATCAACCTGTTTATCGATGTTCATATATCAACTTTACGGATCTACAGATGATAAATATAATTTTTACGTTGCACTGCTAGACTCTGTCGTAAGCTGTTGTAACCAGGGCATGTGATTGAAATCAGTTTATTTGTTGGCTTTGATTTAAAAATATATCTTAAAGTTTAGAATTGATTTGATCTGCTTGATTGTTTGAGTTGTAAGTACAAAAGCACAATATTTCTTACACATATTTGTCAGTTAAAATTAACTGAAAAGATAAAATAATATATTGTATAATTTATAACAGTGGAAGTAAGATTAATAATAATGTTACCTGACGTTTTATTTAATATAATAATGAGTATAATAATAAATAAATAACAGTAGAAACAGTAATGAAATACAATTTAATAGATAGTGCAAAGCTGTTAATTGTAAATTGAAATAAATACACGGGTATGTTTATTCCTATTTAAATATTTTTACTAGTGGCAATTAATATTAATAACTGTCTGTGATATAGTAAATTTTTAAGTTTTGATGATTATTTAGTCGGTTACATGGCCTGGTTATATCTTAATGTAAATGTGTTATTTCAGTTTATTTTTGAATAGATTTGAATTGTGAATTGTTGCATTTTTATATGAATTTCTTGTCGGTTGTACAAGCTTTACATCTTCAAAAGGTATGGAGTTACTTTTAATACTTCAACAACACTTAATATGAAATATCTCTAAATAATAACTGATTTATGACAATTGTTGCTAAATTGTAGTAGAATTTATTTGTAACAAGATTTATGTTTGCCTCTTATTTGGCATTTTTAATAAGTCGTGTGAGTTTGTCTAAAAAGAGTGATTTAAAAAAGGAACAATAAGTGATTGAGTGTGCACCATTTACGGACCGATCTGATTCACAAAAATGTTACTTTTAAACAAGCATATACGGATTAATCTGCTGTTTTATAATAACAAATGGTTATCTGAACAATTCCAGTAAGTATTTATATAATTGATTTCGAAAATTTCACATGGGCATTAATACATTGGAACGAAATACGGAATTCAATAGTCCATTTGATTATTTTTCTGTTGATTCGTATATAAAATTTTATATAAATTGGCTCTAATTCAGTTGTACAACTTACTTGTAGATTCTTATAAATTGCGATTAAACTATTTTAATCTATTGAACTCTTTTTGCGAAATTTATTTCCTTCTTACAAACAAGTGCGATGTGATCTTGTCGGACTGTATGAAATTAATAACTAAATAAATTATGTTTCGGCAGTCTCAGTAAAATACACTGGGCTCGGGTTCGAATCCCGGTTTAAGCATGGCTAATTTTCGTATTATAAATCTTAATTTGTTTTTCGGGCTTTTATAAGTTAAAAATATAATTGTCAAAAACTAAAAAAAACAGATCCTCATTAAATTTGTAGTCGTTTTTTTTGTGATTCTACTTAATGTGTTTTATTGACTCGTTGTGAAATAAACATTTTGCCGGGCAAAATGTCGAATTATTATAAATGTGTGTTCTAATAGACGGACGATGGGGAGGATGATTTGAAAAAGGGCACGCAGTTATTGGAAATTTACGCTTTAGAAATTCAAATGTACACTGCGCAAAAGAATAACAAAAAGCTAAAAACATTGTATGAACAATCACTGCACATCAAGTCAGCAATTCCTCATCCTTTAATAATGGGTGTCATTAGAGGTGAGTATTACATAATAAAGCACCCGCCTCTCTCGCAAAGTCGTTTTAAAAGTGCCAGGATTTTATTTTTCCAGAATGTGGAGGCAAAATGCATCTCCGCGAGGGCGAATTTGAGAAAGCGCATACTGATTTTTTCGAAGCCTTTAAAAATTATGATGAATCTGGTAGTCCACGAAGAACTACCTGTCTTAAATATTTAGTATTAGCCAACATGTAAGTAAATGAGGTTGTATATTTTTTGATAAAAGTATCTAACCAATAGGACAAAGACAAATTACAGTACGTAATGTTACAGGTTGATGAAATCAGGAATAAATCCTTTTGATTCACAAGAAGCTAAACCTTATAAAAATGACCCTGAAATCTTAGCCATGACAAACCTTGTAATGGCATATCAGAATAACGACATAAATGAATTCGAAAACATACTAAAACAAAACAGAAAAAATATAATGGATGATCCTTTTATTCGAGAACATATTGAAGGTGATTAGATCTTTTCGAAATTTTAACCTACTAACGTAGTAAACAGTATTTAAAGCGCTTATATAATATATTACTTCCAGATCTTTTAAGAAACATCCGTACACAAGTCCTCATAAAATTAATCAAACCTTACACTCGTATCCATATACCATTCATATCAAAGGAACTTAACATTGATGTTAATGAGGTAGAGAGTCTTCTAGTTAGCTGCATCTTGGACAAGTAAGAAAAACGAAATGAAGTTAACTATCTGCACTTACCATTTCATAACTTAACTCATTTTTGTATATTTCATTATAATAATAGTCGAGTACTAATATTTATTCTTTTAGTGCGATTCGAGGACGTATTGATCAAGTAAATCAAGTGTTAATTTTGGATAAACATACAGCGACGAACAATGCAGCACGATACAATGCCTTAGACAAATGGACAAACCAACTTAGTTCTCTACATATATGTATTGTAAACAAAATGTCTTGATTTTCTTTCTTCTCAACATACATCTATATAGAATCGCGTTTTCTAAATTGTAATTAATTATATATATTCAATTAATTTTCTAACTTCCTTAAAACTATATGCTCAGTTAGAACATTTTAAATGAACATAATACATTGTTAGTAATCATAATATAATTCAGAATTATTACTTAAATTATGTTGAATAATTAATAAACATTTTGAGTTTAAAAGTGTGTATTTTTAAAATTAAATCCCTAGAATCTTTAACTTATGAAGAGGATTGAATATCTGTTATAAAATATGGCGTTTTTTAAAGATCGTCACATTTGCGATACTCTAATAATGAACATTATACTCTACATTATTTTCTAACGTAAAATAACGTAATTTTTTATGATATTTTGGTCCGTTTGTGCTGAAAACTGGACTAGGTGGGAAATTACGGAATTAATAAACAACTTCGGAATGTACAGCATGAACTAATGTAAAAATTAACCGATCTACTGAATAACTCGAATAAAATTTGGTGCTACTGTTTTAAAAATAAAAGTGAAATCGATCTTTGGAAAATGTGGATAACAGAAGCGGTTAGATGTTCTAAAAAACTTCCAGGAGGTCAATATGGAAATCATGTGTCTGGTATGATTGGCGCATTCTACACCGCTTGGATGAAGGAACACAATATTTGCTAACTAATGTCGGCCTTGATTGGAGACATTAGGGCTACGCTAAGCACTAGCATTTTTGAACAGGAAGTAACAAAGCAACCTCAAGCACTTTCTTGTATGCGACGCTTTGCTTAAGAGCTCGTTAAGGATAAGAAGTTTTGGGAGATTCTATGAATTTGACAAGCTCCACCACCGCTCATCTTATATAACGGTTACAGTATAATTTAGTACAAAGATTTAGAAATTATATGTATAAATTTGGGGTGTTTTCGGGGTGTGGTTAAGGTTCTTAATACATAAGTTAATATAATAAGTTAACATCTATGTAAAATGAACATGTTGAAATGAAATATTTCAACACATTATAGGCCTCTTAAGTTAAAACAGTAACAATTGCATGCGAATTCTGACTCTCGAGTTGTACCGGTTATAGAGAAAATAAATTTCGGCTTTAAATTAAAATGATATAAACAGAAAACTTGAAATGCTTATGCATATGTTCTCACAAGTAACAACAATAAACGCTGTATTATTTCTGATACTTGTAAGAATATAAATAAATTTTTCTGTTTTTCTAACCGAATAATGTGTGAAGGGGTTATAATTTTAAGCATCATGTGCTTCAAAAAGAAATTAATTTCCACTAATCTGGCTTTGGGAACTTATTTTAGGTGTTACACTAGGCTTTTTTAATTCTAAGAAACTTGTTCTAGATTATTACAATCTTATCAAATATGTATAACGTTTTGAACAAATTTCTTGCTATTATTTTAATTTCGCAACAAGCTTCTGCTTTACAAAAATGTTAAGCAGTGTATTTATGAAGCTTATTACGACAAATGAGCACGTTGTACCTTGGTATGGATTTTTGTTTGCATTGTGTTATTGTGTTAATAGTGTATGTCTTTTTTTAAACTTTGAGGCGTTTGGTTTGTTTTACTAGAATTGTTATAAACGCTATATAAAAAAAAATCATAAATGCCTAATTTACTCTGACCTAGTCTAACACTATATATTCAATAATACAGCATTTATAAAATTTGTGTGTAGCGTTTATAATCCCATTTTACTAAGTTAGTTGCCTTATTTTGCATGTTTGAATTAATTTAATTAGTTTTCTATTCCAAAACTGTTTGGTGTTGGAAACTGATAAAATGCAGTATGTATATAAACACCTACTGTATTCTGTATCCACAATTATAGATTACACTTTTTACAATGGTTAAAATTTAATATTTTGAAGATAATTTTTCTTCTGTTTCATTTCTTTTTCACTATTTTTTCTCTTCTTTGGTGAGGTAAGTATGTTAGCACCGTAGGTCCATATTAGGTTTGCAAAATAGGTACAGGCCGTGTGTTTTATTTTGGCGAACGACCAAGATGCGCACTGGTACAGTTGGTGAGATTTAACTTGGTCGATATCCGTTAAAAAAAGCGTATAGTTCAAGAAAAAGATTATAGCAAAAATTAAAATTTTCAAATAAAGGGTTTTAATTCGTTCTGAGATTTAGAAAGAGATGTCATTTTGTTTCAGTTGACACGCCTCTCTTCAACCGGGAGGAATACAATTTGACAATTACAGAAAACGTCACATTTGATAGCTAATCTAAAAACGATGTGTTATTTTAAATACATTTATTTTTTAAATACGTAATATGTAATTTAAGAAAATATTTTTTTAACTGACTAAATAATGTAAATAACCTGTAACCTTCAAGTTTTCGAATTATTAAATATTGAGAAGTGACATTACCGATGGCGGCGCTGTGATCCATGGCAATATGGCTGTTGGCTTTAGTACTCATCTGTCAATATGCTTTGTCCTGTCTTGAATGACAGCCAAAAACACTACAATATATTCTGCTTTTATAGTTTTTCACAACTTCTGTCGATATTCTAACAAAAATTAAACATTAAAACATACGTAATAAATTTAAACAGTACTAAAGTGTCTATTCGGAAGAAATTAAAATTCAAATAAAATACGCACCCATTACTTTTCAATATTTTATTAACAATTGCACAAATATTTATTAACAAAATTAAATTTTTTAATAAAAACTACCAAAAACGTCAAATTTGGTAGTATAAAAAAATTAAAATTTTAATACAAAACAAACAATATTGTCAAATGTCAGTCTTTATCACTTTAACTAGAATAAAGCTCATCTATTGTTGTGTCAGCCAGATCGAGGGGAACACTTGTTGTTTAGTAAACTCGTGGGGGAATCCCGAAGTGCAGATGTAGTTACGTTCGTTTGTTCAATGTTTAAACTTTTTTTTTTGTACGATTTTGTAAGATTTTACGGTATATATTCAAATATTGTCTTGAATTAGATGGTTACGTCCGTAAAATATAGCTATAATTTAAGATGATACAATTTGTTTTACAATATAAAGTATAAGAAATTAATTTTACAATATCAATTTATCAATAGTTGTAGTTAGATATTGATAAATTGATATTGTAAAATTAATTTCTTATACTTTATATTGTAAAACAAATTGTATCATCTTAAATTATAGCTATATTTTCATTCTAGCTCTGATGAAGATTTAATATTAAATCGAAACGTTAGCGAAGTTAAAATATTGTTATAATTTTAATTTCTGACCAGTCCGAATCCCATTATTTCCTCATCTTATTTTCAAATATTGTGTTGCCACCTTTCAAATGTTGCTCACCCGGACAATTTTGCAATCATTCCAATGTAATAAAATAATATCATAAATTAATGAAACATAAGTTAAATCTATATATAATACATACATTTTTGATATAATATTAATATTAATATTAAGAATAAACAACATAAAATCACAAAATTTTGTCAACAAAACATTTATTTCTTTTCGTTAAAACTGTATTTTATATTGCCCCGTGTCGATTCTAAAAGCTTTTTATTACCTTTTACTGTACTACGAAATTCATCATTTAATTTTTAAATTATTACAAATTAGGAGCTCTAATGAACGCTCAAAACTCACTCAAGTTACTACTACACAATTGGTTCAATTTTAACATGGTATTCCCGTATCTGCCATCTCATTACTGCCAATGCAAAATAATGAAAAAAAGAAATAAAATTTAAAAAATTAATAATGTTTAAAAATTAATTAAAAGAATAATTATTAATTTCTGCTAAATTTCCTAAATTCCCGGACATTTTTGGGCTTCATACGGACACCCGGACACGTAGCGCAAAACCCGGACGGTCCGGGTCAAACCCGGCCAGGTGGCAACACTGTTCAAATATAACAAACAAAGATAAAAACTACGTACGTACGTTGTGTATATCGTGCTGGCACACGTTATTTATAGCTTATATAGAACTGTGTGAAATAGATATATAATTTTTTATCAAATCTTAATCCATCGATCGACATATCTGGAGTCTCTACGACTATTCGGAGAGCGCTAAGTTGAAAATAAAACAATGACGTAGTAATGTTTCATTATACTTTTAACGTAACATATAAATTATATCTAAAATATTATTATTTATTTAAACTGTGAGCATAATAATATAGGCTATTCCAAACATGTATGCGGAACTAATTGGAATTTAAATTTTCTTAAGTTGACTAACTTTTTATATATTGAATTTGGTTTTTCCTAAATAAAATGATTAAAAGTTTCAATCAAACGATAAAAGTTACTAGATTTGAAAATCTAGTTCCGCTTAAACCCAAGAAACCGCCTATACCAAATATTTCTTAGAAAATGTTGCAAAGAATTACGTTAAATCGGGATTAGCAATTGCCGCAAACAAGCATCAGAGGATTACTTATCCCTAATGACCCAAAGCGCTCTTCAGTATGCGCCGTTTTTCGACAACATAAAGCACACTACCTGTACTACTTGATCTATTTTACTAAAAGTTATCCATTAGTTATAGAATAAAATTAATACAATTGTAAGTAAAATTGAATGAACGTTTACAATAGCCCTTGACATATTGCTTTGCATCAATTTTTAAATAAGTAATTTAACAGCTAGGCAAGTAACGGAAATAGTATATTAGGTTATACAAGTTTCGGTGTTACATTTTTTTTATTTTTTAGGAGAACGATAAACTTATTGAAGAATACAACGAAGCGATGGATAAGCACGGCGTAACTATATCGACTCCTTTATACCTCGTATTGGCGCAGTTTAGCGGTGAGTATTAAATTAAATAAATCACAACAATGTACACTATAAGTAACATTTTAAAAATTACAATTTTTTTTATTGAATTTTTACAGTTTGGATTATCTTAAAACTCGCAATTTATTGTTTTTAATTCAGATAAGTACCTCATTAGAAAATAACCCAAACTTAATATTTATATTTCAAGACAGAGATTAACTGTTTTTCCATATTGTCCGAATACATCTAATCTATTAATCTGACATACTTTTAAAATAATTAGAATTTACGAGTTCCTGTTCATGTTAAAATACATAGGGTTCAAGTTACACTAATAAACATGTCTGCACTTATCTTAAATGTCCTTTTCAAAGAAATAGATTATTTTTTATCGTTTAATATTTTATTCTAATTTATTGGATATGTTGAATTTAATTATGAATTATTATTTCTAAAACAGTACCAAAATTACCTCCCTTACAAAACTCCGGAGATTCAGAGGTGCCATTGTCCGGCTTCAGTTATGGTTCAATGGGGCGGGAGCTATGACGGTACCAATAAATTTAATTTCTACGAGAAAGGCATAAAAACGTCGGTCAGAGTCTAGGAAACCGTGTTGAAGTTGATGATTAAAAAACTGAATAACTCCCTATTCGCTAGTTATCACTGGAACTTCCAGCAAGATTTAGCGCTAGCCCATAAGGCGAAGACTACGCAGTAGTGGCCTAAAAGCAATGCTCCGGCTTTCATTTCTCCTGCTGATTGTCCGTCAAACAGCTCTGATTTCAATTCCCTGGACTATAAATTGTGGTCTGTGCTTCAGTACATTGCCTACAAGAAGAGACACCCTAATATTGCTAGTCTGTAGCGCTCCCTAATGCAGACAGCGAAAGGTTTTCCTGTAGAAGCACTACGTAATTGTTTTGACGAGTGGCTATAGGGACATATGAGCTTTGTATGGTAGTCATTTTGAAAACTAATTTGTGTTTCTTGTTTAATATGCTTCTATGTATTATGCATTAAAAGAAAATCAAAATATCTTTAAGAATCTTGTGAAATTTCACTGAAAATTTTGTGACAGTATTTAAGGTACGACTAGGTATATGTAGGTTACACCAGCATTTTGTAAACCATGGTTCTAGTATAGCTCAACATAAAATCGCTATTTATGAAATTAGGAGCTCATCTATGTGTAACTGATTTTTAAATGTTGTTTTTCTAGTGGAGATTGGAGAAAAGAACACTGTCGACTCTAACTTTGAACAGGGCTTTCTAGATTTTGTAGAAGCTATTAAATTGTTGGGCAGTGAAGCCAGAAGTTGTCCACTGGGATTCGATACATTCGTTTCTCTTGTGTTAGTTAATAGGCGAGTATTTCTGTTTCTATCTATATTTAATTTAAGTTATTAGAGTTGGTTACCGTTGATAATACGTTTTTTTTTTTTTTTTTAGCTTGAGAATCGAATCAGATCCTGTTGATTTGCGCACTGTTGATGAATTAAAAGAATTCATTAACACAAGGGATTTTCATGGTTTCCATGAGTTGACGTTAGCGTTCGCCAGGAATAGCGTTTACCAATTCCAGAGTGCCGTTAATGCACTGTTTCCAGTTTATAAAAGAGAATTCTTCGTTAGACTAGTGCGAGGTAAACATAATATTTTAAAAATGTATATTAAATTTTTAAAAAGGATGATTGAATTTTTATTCTTTATATGCGTTTGTAGAGATGTTTGCGAGATTACGTTTTCGCACGTTAATTTTATTGACAATTGATCGATGCTTAATGAGAATGGATCTTGTAGCTTCGGTCCTTCTGATGAAAGAAAAGATAATAGAGGAGTTAGTAACCGACTTAAGTGCTGACGGGTAAATATTGTTTATCTACTAAAAGTTTCAAGTCTGGTATCTTGCTAAGTTATTTTCATTTCTCGTTGTTTTATCTGAAGCGTCATAAATAACTGCCCCAAATTTTTTAAATATGATTATTTCACACTGTATGCATGATTTTATTATTTTGAGTCACCCAAACAATATTTCCGTAAGTATTCTTACTATCGGAAATATAGATTATTATCTTTATCTGATAACATTTAAAAAGAAATTTCAGCATATTTTGTCTTAAGACGATAATCACTGATAAACTTTTTTTTCCTCTAGAGTTATAGACGCTAGGATGGACCGGTTGAACGACCGAGTCTATATGACAGGATTGTCCCCAGAGTATTCTCAGGAAAGATGGTTGTCGGTGGTGCAACTAATGCATACATTAATATGGAAGGGAATTTAATTTCATATAACCAAATTTAATGGTACAAAGATACAGTATTAGTCAGATTGACTGTGATATAAATCAGCACACTCATTAAAATGGTCTAGGGATAATTGATGAGGTTGGGAAATGAATGTTTGTTTATTTATTAAGATTATGTGAATGGTGTGTAGGCAAGGCCGACACTAGTATATCGGACACCTGAGTGTGGGTATTATCTTTACTAGAGTCTTTCTCAAGTACCGCAGGCATTGAAAGTTTACACATCTGTGTGATTTGGGTTTGATTCTAGCGGAGGAGATCTTTTGAATGTTTGCTTACAAGTTGACGCACGCGCGGCGGACCTGGTTACATGCTATTGGTTAAGTTTTTCATCAAATATCCTTGAACCATTTTGATGAGTGTATTTTTAAATTTAATATTTTACCTTAATTATTCATTTACACTACTACAATAATTAATAAACTGAACGTTATTTTTGATGTTAAAACGTTCTTTGACTGTTAAGTAAAATAGATTTTTTTTTATACAAGCATAAATCATTTTTGTAAAAAAACATATTTGTTTGATTATTAAAGTTATATATTTCCTTCCCTTTTTCCCATCTATAAAAATATACATTTTTACGCACGATGTCTGGTATACATCATAGATTTAGTAGGTATATAATCAAAGAGAGTGTTTATGTTGCTTATAAAGGAACAAATGTCCTCAATGTGATTGATCACAATTCATTTGTTTGATGATATGGTGGAAAAACTTTAGATTACCTCCAGCACTAACACAAAAATGTTCAATCGGTGTTATTTTTCTTCATAGCGTTCAGGGCACGTGCCATACCCTAGATACGGCTTTGAACCCTTATCATCGATATTGCTGAACATATTGTTAAATTACAATGGTCTTGGGTTAGTTATGGAAACAAGATGACAGATTCGCAAAAAATACTACAGAGTGGAACTTGCAAATGAGATACTGAACAACTAGGGATGAAAGCATACTTTCGATCGGTACTTTTTTTTTTTCAAAACTAGTATTATTAGTACTTTAATTTTGTTTAGATATTTTACTGGTATCATTCATAATTGTTATCGGTATAATTTGTACAAAAATGTGTATCAGTGATCCTAGCGGTGAATCGTCGTATTTGATATGAAGTAATGTAGTAATAATTTTAGCTTTAAATAGAAAATCTAAGCCTAAAATAAAATACTATAGATAACAGCACCAAATGAAACGTATCACGCGCCGATTTAAATATTTTGGTGTTAATTTCAAATCGGTAAATTATTATTTTGGTAATTTACTGCAACTCACAATATTACGTAACACTAAAATTTGAATTATATAACAACCTAAGTCACTAAGTCCTAGTATAAGTCACTATTTTCATGAAAAACACCCAATAATACTTGTTTTGCTCTCAATTAAACTCAAGTCTATCCATACATTTAATAAAGAATGATGACAATATAGATACAAAGTATCAATACTTACAATTGATATTTACATGCCTACGAACAAACTGCAATGTGATGAAGCGACAACGCAAAACGCACAGGAAAGGAGTGAACCAGGATTGTTAATGACGAAAAGTACTGAATAATAAAACCAAATCATAGATTAATATTTATTCATAAAAATACATTAAGGGAATATAAAATATTTTATTAAAAACAAATTGTTTTTAGTAAAAATTAATCATTGTCTGAATTACATTCTGCTACAGTTAATAAAATTTTCATACAATAGAAATACAAAAATAAATGCTTTTTCAAAGTTTAAGGCACATATTTTATGCAGTATATATCTAAGAGAATCACTTATGGAACACATAAAAGTTGATATAAAAAGTTGTACGTATAACAGTATAAAAATACAAAGAAGTCATGTTAGGCACAAATTCACAGAAGTTTTGTCATGAAACCAATTTTATTAATACAATAAAGGTAAGTTAACTGAATACTTTCTAACTGGTAAGTAATTAAATATATTATTTCTTTATCTTCATTTTTAACACTATATTTAAAATATATACAATAAATTTTGATTTTAAAATGTAACATTAAATTTAAAGATTCAAATGGAAAAATGAGATAATCTTTGCAAAAAAAGAGTAAATTTTTGAGAATAGTTTCACATAAATTTACAGTTTTTACTACAAAGACTATCTTATTTTCCCATTTGAATTTCCGATATTTATTTAGACTCAAAATGGTGGTTGACTCAAGGTGGCAAAATGGAAACTAATTAAATAGACAACAACTTTTTGATGTAGTGTATTCCGATATCTAGAAACAATTTAATTATATTTCTAAGTCTTGATTTCTGTTTTCTTATATTTTATTTTCTCTAAAAGGAATGGTTTGAAAGATGTTGATTCGATGTCTATTAGGTTAGTTCAACACAATATTGCCAGATGGTCATATATTAAATTTTAATTGTATTAATAACTAAAATTGACTTCATGAATTATTCTTTAAATATATGTATGTGTCTTTTGCTGAAGAAATTGCCTATTTTTGGCATTAATATATTTAACTCTGCATTGCTGCCGCTTGCATTCAAATCACTTTCGTCTTTATTTAAAAAAGACCACAATCTTTTAAATTATTTTTAATAATTACGTCAGTAACTGCGTCGAATACAAACTGTATATTACTTGTATCAGTAGCACATGTAAAATGTGTATATATTTCTTTTTGATCCTTTCTTTTGTTTAAGTTTTCAAATTTCATACGTATATAGTTTGCTGCTTGCTCGTACGTGTTTTCCCCTGAAATTAACAAAAAAATAAAATAAAATAAATCAAAATTAGGAAGAAATTGTACATGTTATGTTTCTCTAATCAATAATGTCGGGCGATCATATCGTTGTTGAAGCCAGAGCCGGAAAACCGAACCCTGTGGAACCCCACTAAACAATTACAAAACCCTAACCCTAAAATTTTAAGAACCGGTACCGTATTCCCGCGAATAAAAGAAAGTTTTCAGGGTTTCGTCGGCTCGCCGAAGCATTTTAACAATATCTTATAACTCTATCTGAAGTCTCTATGGAGACTTTGTGTTTTTTTCAATTCTATAACACATTTTTAAGAATGTTACTACGAGAGTTATAATGAGAGTCACTAGGACTATGGTGACGTACACATATTATCTAGTGAAATTTGTTAATAGATGAGAAAATATAGTAAATTTCTAAGCAGAAATAAAAAAAATTAAAAATAAATATGAAAAATTATTCAAACAAATAACAAAGCATTTATATATATAGGTTATTATTTATGTTATAGAATTAATTTGACATTTTAGTAGAGTTATTTTGTATAAAACGGTAGCAGGCAAAACGTTATAAATTAAAGTTTTGATTGGCATTTCATAAATTAAGGAATGCAGTTCATAACTTATTACAAGGTCACACCATGATGGGAATCACGTCGCTGTCCGGGAATACCCGTAAATCATTTGCAGTCGGACGCACCCAGATTTTTTCTTGGGAATATTTTTGTAATATGAACTTTTTGACTATTTCATAAAATAAAAGTACAGGTATAATATTTTATTATTGAAATTATAAATGAAAAATAAATTTAAAAGTAAAATCAATGAAAAAAGCAAGTAGCAAAATTAAAATTAACGTATTTTATTACTGAAAATTAATTAGTGAAGAAAACATTAAAATTAGTTGTTTTATAACGAACCCTTTAAATATTTTCGAGGTTTTTCAGCTCTGGTTGAAGCACAAATCTACAACGTTGTTGACTTTTCACTGTCGCGTGATAAGTGATAGTCGCTTCACAGTAATTTTTCAATGTAAACATGGCATATTAGGTTTAAGTTCTGAATAATTTACCTTGGTACTCTGGAAAGCAGATGGTTAACGGGCTGGTTAGTATTTTTTCTTCAAACAAATCCTTCTTGTTTAAAAATAAAATGATGGACGTTTCAACAAACCACTTGCTGTTGCAAATTGAATCAAAAAGTTTCATAGACTCAACCATTCGATTCATTTCTTCATCTTCTGCAAGTACTAAATCATAACCTGATAGTGCTACACAAAAAATGATTGCAGTTACACCTTCAAAACAGTGGATCCATTTTTTACGTTCAGAACGTTGCCCGCCAACATCGAACATCCTATAAAAAACACATAATTATTACAGAGAACAAGTCTGAACTTGTATACGACTTACTTGAAATGTAAACCTTTGAAGGAGAAATGCGTTTCAACAATGCCAGTAGTTTTAACTCTTGTGCGTAAAACATCTTGTTGGGAAGGTACATAGTTAGGTAAAGCAATACGATCTAAGGCATTGAGGTAATAAGAAGCAGAATCATTCAACTGATACTCTCTCGAGCGAGAGAAACATAGCTGAACTCCTGAATCCAGCCAAAGTCTTTTCATTAACATTACTAATTCTGGTGTTAGTTCACCTTCTTCAGCAGCACTTGCAAATGTGAAAAATTGACGAGCGATATCCTAAAAACAAAATATTATAGTTTAAGAGGATGCTGCACCACCTGCGCGAGTCATCAAGACATGTAATAAACAGACAGTTTTTACTCATGCTAAAACTTTACTGATGTTAAACTCAATTGTCCGTTCATTTATAGTAATGATCATCTTTGCCACCAAGTTCGACTTGTATAAAGCGCGCACACAACTGATTAAAATATATTATGATCATTATTCAGTGACAAAAAAAAATGTATTCATAATAATTTTCAAAGAATATATTTATCGATTTTATTGAATTATTACATGAAATATTGAAATTTTCAGATTTAGGTTTAATCAAAAACTCTCCCTAGACCCCCAACTCAACTTCTGAGACTACTTCCAGTCAGATTTTGTTTGAAGTTTCAATACTTTTTCAGCCGTACCAACTTAACATCTATTTTTATACTGTACTGTTTTACCTTTCCTGCCATTTTAAATAATCCTGATTGAGATTTGGTCTTGTAAATAAAAACTACACTGGTTAATTATTACTATAATTAAATATAAAGTAGAATAATTCAACTATTTTTATAAATTGGTTATTATAACCAAATTATTGTGCCACTTCAAATTGTAAGTTTGCAGTGAAAAGTAACAAAAAGGTGTTGAATGCCTATTTCTGTCACTTTTTATTTCACAAAGTAATTTTAAAAGTGTAATGAAAAGTATAATGTAAAATATCCTTTATAGAATCTGCTTATTTCAGAATAAATTTGGGACAAAATGTGAAAATCTGGATTTCTATAAGAACAACATTAATTTTATTGTTTGGTTGGAAACTGAAATCACCACAAAACTGTTTCAGATGTGATATTCATAAATTATAACTATACAAAATATCAACCAAGGATATTTTTTTTTCAAGTTGAAGGAATACAGCTAAAATAATTATTTTTAAAATTTAACTTCCCGGGAAATTACTTCAAACAATACACGTTTTATTAGTTCTTGATAAGAAGTTCGAAGAACACGAATAATTGTATTGGAAAAATTATGTAAGAGTAAATTTTATATCGATAATCTATTACGCTACTCGTTAATCAATTAAATAAAATTAGCTTGTCCGGACTCTGATCATTACAATTGCCTACACCTTACACAACTATAATAGGCTATCATGTGAAATCAAAAGACAAATTAACAGACTCATTAAAACAATAAAACTTAATGAGTATATATTAATGATGATTCACTTTTAATGTATTTTCCAATAGGTTTATTACTACATCAACTACCTTACAAAGCAAAAGTAATATTAATATAAAATGCAAATGAAGCAGAAATGGTATAATTAATTTTAATATAGCACTAAAAGTTTCCTATAAAAAATAATATAATTAAATAATGAAATAAACAAATTTAGCCTTCAGCTTCGAGTAAATATTTATTTTATAACATTAGAGCAATTATTTTACTACATTAACAAAACAATCAAAACAGAGCAATCAAATAAAATAATTTGTTAATCTGTTGATGTAATTCAAACATTTAAGTAGGAAATCTAATAAGACGTTCATTTGCAAATACATTATTGAGAAATTTGTAATATTTATAAATATATTAAATCCGTTCAGATATTATTAGTGTCTTTAGATATGCAGTACCAAGAATTGTTAACATTAGTTTTTAAACGTTCCCATGAAAGCTAGCGAGTATAAAAATCAGTCAAAATAACTTACTGCTTTACTAGAATCAGCAAAATCAATACGTAACTGTCCCATAGCTCTTATAATAGCCATTAAACTCTGAATGGTATTACTGTAGACTACAGGTCGATACTGTTCACATTCTTCAACGGAATACCCAGTTTCATGGATAATTTTCATCTGCTTAACAATTGTACTTTTACCACTCTCTCCAGCACCTAGATAAAATAAAATATAAAACATACAAATTAAATAAATAAATATTTGTTAAATTTACCCAGTAGTAACAGTTTAACTTCATTGGCTGCTCTTTCGCCATCCGCCCTTAAATCCCTATCTATTTTCTTTGAACGCTCTGATGCTTCTTTATCACTTGTTGTACTCACAGCACACCCCATAGTTAAAATTATAATAAAATAATATAACTAAACTTAAAACAAATACGGGCTCCACCCGCTTTAGTTCAGAGGGTACACCATAGAAAAAGTAAACACACAAACTGACTAATTCTTCTCTGTGAACCCAACCTACAAGTTAGCACGACCTTCGGTCACGGAGTTCCGGCGGGAATTTCAAATAATTTATAAAGAACAGCCCATAGCCATAGCCTTAGAAATCTGCATTGAGTACTATTTATCTTTTTCAGTAATAATATTGGAATTTCTTTTATTAAAATTATATACTATTTCGGTTGAGGGATTTAAAAATGTTAAAACACAAGAAAAAATATTATTTTCAATCAAGCAATTCTAACCTATTTGTAATTGTGTTTCTTGTTAAACAAAAATATTTTATTACCTATACTAAAGATAAACTTTATTTTTTTAATAAAAACGTATAGATATCTTTAAAAAAAAATAAGTCAAATTTATATTCGCAAATTTAAGAAAATAATTATAGACATACGTCATTAACAATATTTTAAAATAGGATTTAGAAGTTAATATGAAGAAATGAGATAGAACTACATTTGGGAGTCGAATTTTTATTGTTTCAATGAACTTTATACATTTCCCCACGCTTTGATAATAAATTTATGGCTTTAAAAGTGTAGTAATCCATGTTATCTATGGAGACTGCTAATAATTAGGTTGTGTTACGTGGTGATATTTATATTTCTTTAAATTTTGTATTTA
Organism: Liopterus haemorrhoidalis; assembly: GCA_963971575.1. Taxonomy (NCBI): domain Eukaryota; kingdom Metazoa; phylum Arthropoda; class Insecta; order Coleoptera; family Dytiscidae; genus Liopterus; species Liopterus haemorrhoidalis. The sequence goes on from OZ020614.1 coordinate 56,629,763, forward strand.
AAATTTATGTTTTAAAAAACAATTTATATATTATTTGTGTATTTTAATTTTAAAGGTGTAGTGGTTATCACGGTGTAAATTGTTCTATGCTTTTTAAATATTAAAAAGTAACAATCTATTAAATTATTTTAGAGAAGAAACAATTAAATTTATGGAGCAAAGTATGTTGCCACGAGTTATTTTTGTACTTGGGGCCCCAGGAGCCGGTAAAGGCACTCAATGCCAGAAAATAGTAAAGGTAAGTGTATAACTGAGTTTAATATTTTAGTTAATAGGCGGCCGATTAATGAAGACCGGCATTTGTTTTATATGCAAAAGTGTAGATTAAAATGAATTGGAAGCAGATTTTATTATAAATATTAGATGTAGAAAAATTCTGATAAAATGACTTGTTTATTTTATTTTTGCTTTCTTCATTTTACATTTTTCATACAACTGATTGTGTAAAATTATCATTAAAATATGTAAAACTTTTGTAGGAATTTAAATTTGAACATCTTTCTGCTGGTGATTTGTTGCGAGAAGAACGAACAAAGCCAGGATCAGAATATGGTGATCTTATCGAAACCCATATCAAAGAGGGAAGTATAGTTCCAGTGGAAATAACATGCAGTCTGTTAGAGAGGGCTATGAAGAACTCAAAAAATAATAAATTTTTAATTGATGGCTTCCCTCGAAACAAGAATAATCTTGAAGGCTGGAATGAGCGTGTTGCTAGAAAAGTTCAACTTTTGTACATTCTTTTCTTCGACTGTTCTTCAGAGGTATGTATATTTTCTCATAATTATTATAGAATGCAACAATCTGTTAATTTTGCATTGGCAAATAGGGCTGCCATCTCCCTGATTTTCATCCGTAGACTCCGATTTGTCCAGTCTGTGTTCTGAGTGTCATTGTTTTCAGTTATTGTCTATAGAAAGTAGTTATATTAATACTACATACTTAGTAGTTGTATTAGTATTAACAAGTTACTTTTTCAACTAAATCATCAGTTGATATATTAAAAGGCCCTTCTACTTTTTCAGGCAGAGATATTAATTTTTACTAATATATTTACCATATTTTTGTTGGTATTATATTGACAGACAGTCGTAAAGAATTAAAAATACAATGAAAAACTAAAGACCTTTTTTTTAGGTCATCACTTTATATTTTCATAATTTAAATAATTTTGTCTTCCCCCCCCCCAAATTCCTGGGTGCGCCACTGACTCCTGTTCATTTTCACCATGTAAACAAATACACGAGTAACAGTTTAATGTCACTTTCGAGTGTTCCAGCTTTGTCGCATATGGCGTTGCGATCTTAAAAAGTTTCCCCAATTGAAACTGAGATAAAGAATTGTTTAAAAATATGTTTTTATTTATAAACAGGTTTGTGAGAAACGATGTTTGAACCGTGGGGCTGCAGGCAGCGGACGAGTAGATGATAATTTAGACAGCTTAAGAAAACGTTTTCAAACATATAAAAATGATACTATGCCGATTGTTGATTATTACAAGCAACAGGATCTAGTCCATGTAATAAATGCAGACCAAACTCCAGATGAGGTAAATATTTTTTATAAAGATAGTACTTATAATTAGCATAGTCAAGATATTTGACTATCTAGTAACCATTACAAGTTCAACCATTTTTACACATTGTTTTTTTTTTACAGGTTTTTGACGACGTCAAAATGGTATTTGAGAAACATTCACCCAAATTTTAATATAGAAGAATACGTAGTAAAATGCGTATTTTTAAGTTATTTAATAAATATTTTAAGTTTTAAATGATATTTCTAGTTACTAATAGAAAAATGCACGAGGCAACGTTTCCCAAATGGTGCAGTAATTTGCATAAATGTTTTAGTAAATATATTGTTATTCAGTCATTATTGTAGTAATACTCTAGTAAAAATACTCTTCTGTAATATTTTAAAGAGGAATGGGTTTCGTAATTAAATTATATTGGGAAACACAGCACGGGAGTAACTAGTTATAATGTTAAATCAAGAAATTGTCTCAGTTACCTTATTAAAATGTTTTCATCATGTTTCGTACCAGTGATACGTAAAGATGGGTTATAAGAATTTTCGGGAATGGTGTGAATTTTATGTATTTACATTACGTAATTTTGCTTCTGCCCAATAGAAAGGATATTATATACAATGCCAAAAAAATAGTCAAACCAAATTATGGTTCCAGGTTACTGTTAAAAAAATTATGTAAAACACTACTTTAAAAATTATGTAATACATACTGTAGTCTATGTACCATTCCATATATTTACTGTCATTGCATTTATGTGTTCATAGAGAAAAATAAAGTTTATTTCATAAATATTTTGAATTTTTTATTTACCTATACTTTTTTTAATTTGTGGATCCCTTATAAAAAAATTGTATAGAACATCCACGATATCAAAGAAATTACGTCATAAAGTTAGTAAAAACCTTAAAAATCAAACATCTTCATTGAATTAATACACGAATTTGTATGTTTTTGTTATTATTAAGCATCTATATTAATGAAAACCAACAATTATAATTTTATTTATCAAGAGTTTTAACTATTATTAAATGACACTAGTTTGACTAAAAGTTTATATTTTGCTGCTATTGGCAGTATTGACAATATGACGCATCACAGGCGCGAGCATAGCCCATCCATCGCGCTGTTAGGTAAACACAAAATATTCTGCTTTCTTGTAAAACTTGGGGCCTAGTGATGTTCTGAAGCGATATGAACAAAATAATAATAATAATATAATTTATTGACTATGTTACAATATATAAATTGTTTAAAGTCAGTCGTAATTACAGATAATATACACAAAATAATAATTTAAAATAGAAGAAAAAATAAATAAATATAGCACTAAATATTAAAACAAGAGTTCACAGAGACTAGCTAGCAAGCGTTAAAATAAGAATTCATTGACAGAATAAAATGGATAGTCAGTTAAAAAAAAAATATTTTATTTTTAAAAGTATCAAAACAGTCAGATTTAAAATTATCAGGCAGTAAATTCATTAACTTTACTGAATAATAGTTAGTACTATTTCTTGATTTTTGGAGTCTTATATAGGTTAGATAGATTTTGCCTTTATTTCGAGTGTTGTATTATGTACCTGCTCATGTGTTACAAGTTCATTGAAGTTTCTGTGCGCATACAAGGAAATTGTAAATAAATAGAGAAGGCAGTGTCGTAATTTCCAATTCCGGGAAACAAGCCTACAGTCGGTTTGGTAAGAGACTTCGGCCAGAATTCTTACAGCTCGTCGTTGTAAAGAAAAAAATCTTTCTGCCGCAGAAGAATGTCCCCAGATTTCTTAATAGATATACAGTGCTACATAATTTATTGGATAGGGAGCTAACGTGATGATGCCAAGGGTGGGGTCGAGATGAACACCCAAGAAATTTACGAAATCTGGGTTGTCAAAATTATGGTTTCTTAATGCAAATAGGAGGTGTTGAGTTTTGCTATCATGTAAAATGAGGCCGTTTGATGTAAACCACAGTTTGGCTTTGTTAACAACTGCGTTATTTTTGCTAATCGCACTTTCTAAGGAATTAGATGTCACTATTATGTCATCAGCATATAATATACATTTATTATTTACAGCGGATGGAAAGTCATTCACGCATATAATAAATAGTAATGCTGCATGAATAGACCCTTGTGGAACACCGATATCGAGTGGAAGATGAGTCGACTTGGAATTGTTTACAGAAACGAATTGGATTCTGTTGCTAAAGAAGGATTCTATCAAAGAAGAGCTTACTTCGTCAAATCTGTATTTTTTTATATTTTCAATGAGAATTTTGGGCGATACACAATCAAACGCTTTAGAAAAACAAATATAGATTTGTATTAACCATAATATAATGTCATAATAATAACTATATGTACTTACATTGTTTTAATATATAGTAATTATATATTTACTTATATTATCACGTTTATATGACTGGGTAGAAGAGCTTAGCCAGCTGTCATAGACCACACGCCACTGCTCTGTCGCTTTCTGTATCTTTTTAATAATAAAACGAACTTAATAGTTAAGAGATTATTTTTCATTTTTATTAAATTAGAACTACAAATATATAGTACAAATTACCTCTATAAAATTTATATTACTATTATCTTCTTTACAATTTAACAATAAACGCATCTAAAATTTTTTTGAGCAAAACAAAGTAAAAAAATAAATAAATTTCAAACTATTGTACTATAAATTAACTACAAAAATATTTAACGATATATTATATCAGGAATCTTCTTAAAGCATGGTTATCGGAGCCAGAACTATAGCTGTTCTGCATGGGATGTAGAGCTAATAAAATATAAAACAAATTAGATTTTTTTGTACAGTCCACCAGTATTACAAATAATACCTGAATACTGTTTCTCCTGCCAGAATATCCCTCTGGATTAGTAAAGTAAGATATTGCGCAGTCCAATCTATTGTGGCCACCAAAATTTGGATCATCTGTGCTTAGGATAATCTTATATTCACCAGCGGTTTCAATACCAAGACGGTAATCAGCAAAGCTTTTCTGAGGGTGGAAGTTAAATACGAATAATAGACCAGCTCTTTCAAATGCAAGTGTTTTATCATCTTCATGTTTCCAGCTAACGTAAGCCTAAGAATTAATTAAACAAGAATTAATTTATATAACCATATAAAAAAAAGTGTCTAGGACCACATGGTAGAAGTGAAACATATGGGGGAAAGAGAGTAGTTACTACTTGTTGCATACGAATCATCCTTTCAGGTTTAGGGGGAAAATATAATCAAATGCGGAGTAAAAATTACTGTAGTTTATTTTAAGTAGTAAAGAGATCATTTTTACAACATGTAGACGCTCGTGTGGTAATATTTGTTATGTTGAAATAGTGACTGAATACTTCTTCCAAATTAATTACTCTTGTCAGAAGATAAAAATAAAAATCAAATTTAGATAAATTAAATTCAGAAAAATACAACAACTACGTATCTGAAATATATATTTTTTTTATTGTTCAATGTTTTTATATGGCAATGGTTGCGATATAATGCACAGCTGACTGGCGTGAATAACTCTTCTGTCCTCAGCGTATCAACAATACTTTTATCTAAATAATTTTACCTTGCTGAATATTAAATTTATCTAAGCGAATGCAAGCATTAACCCATTGTTTTGATATTAATTTTTAGGAAAACAAATATTTTATATGACTTTCCTTAGTTTTTCGAAAATATTTAGTGTATATGTGGCCCGCAGACAGCTATTTGGCAATTTAATTTTTTAATACACTTGAAAATACCAAACAATATCACTGAAAACATATGTGTACTCGGCTTAACAGAATGATACTCTCAACATGAAGTCATGCGCAAACCAATCAAAAACTGGTCGTGTTTGTAGCACACCAAGTTGCTGTTGTCGTGTCGGAGTGCTATCATCCCAGCTCGATCCACAAACGCGCTCATACAAGTGTTTCACTTCAATTATGAGTATAATTCAAGTTGTGAAATGTGTATTTACTTACAGGATCACTGCATAACCACTGGAATCTGTCCTCTGTATTATTCATAGCTGCATCAAAATTATTTAGGTATTGATACTTGAGTAACTTATCGTCAACTAAGTTAAACTGCCGTCTTGCATAATGATATGAATCATTATTGCCTAGTCTTGGAAAATCAAGCCATTCAGGATGCCCAAATTCATTTCCTATAATAAGCATAAAAACATAAAAAGACTGAAGAAATAAAAACTAGTTATGTAATGAATCAAATTCAACTAGTATTTCCAGATAGAGTTAACATAATTTCTCGAATAAAATGACTATAATATTTGAACATTAAAGTGTTAGTAATAAAATTAGAAGACAAATTACCAATGAAGTTTAGATATGCCTCTCCTCCTAAAGCATGAGTAATCAGTCTAATCATCTTGTGCAAAGCAATCCCTCTGTCAATAATTGCAGAAGGTTCAGATATTACAGACATGTGCGTATACATTTCTTTATCCATCAACCAAAATGCTAGTGTTTTATCACCAACAAGAGCCTGATCATGAGATTCAGCATATGCTACAGTAGCTTCCATCCAACGTCTATTAGTCAACGTATGAACAATATTGCCCATATTCCAGGCATCATCTTGGACTTCTTTCAACAATTCAATCCATTTATCTGGAATAGCCATAGCAAGCCGGTAATCAAATCCTATACCACCTTCTGAAACTGGGCGACAAATGCCAGGCATTCCAGATACGTCCTAAAACATATTTTGTTTTAAATTTAATTTTTTCACAACATTTTAGATATATCACCTCAGCAATCGTAACAATATTTGGGTATAATTCGTGCAAGACCTTGTTAGCCAACATCATATATACAACAGCTTCTGTATCTACATTTAAACCGTAATACTCGTCGTAGTTACCACTGAACCCATCTCCTACTCCTCGGGAATGATATAACATTGATGTTACGCCATCAAACCTGCAAAAACATTTACTAATGTAAAGAATCAAATAAATAACTATAATTTTACATACCTGAATCCATCAAATTGGTATTCATCTAAATACCAACACAAATTCGAAAGTAAAAACCTCATTACTTCATACCTAAAATTAAAAAAATAACAGAATATATATACTGATAAACTGAGGTAGGTTGTATTAGAAATATGGTGATATATGGAACATTGTATCTTATTTCAGTGATGACTTACTCTGAGTAGTTGAAAAGACGACTGTCCCATAAAGGATGTTCACCTCGTGATCCATCGTGGAAATAACAAGTATTTGTACCATCAAACTGATTTAGACCGTCCATAACATTCTTACTGGCGTGGGAATGTACCACATCAAGTAATACATACAAGCCTTGAGCATGAGCCGTATCTACCATTTCTTTCAATTCTTCTGGAGTACCGAAACGGCTAGAAACAACATGAATTATTAAAGATATAATAAAATTCTGACGAACAGGTTTGATGAATACAAAGCAAGTATTCTGAATACTCTTAACAAACTGAAACAATAATGAGTAACTAGCCTATAAAAATCGGCGCATTCTTTGGTTCTACATATAATATAGAACTACCCTTGTTCGATAGAGATGAACAAAAGTCTTTTCAATACGTCAACATGCCATAAAAAGGATTTGGAAGAGAAGTGAGTTAGTGACAGATTACAAGTGTTAGTCAATTTCTTATATCAAAATTTGTTTTGTGCTCTTTTTAAGCATAACACCGGATTTACACATGTGTAGCAGCTAAAGCAAGTAACTTGTATCATGTAAATCATTCAGTTTAGTACCTAATTTAAAAGTATGTCAAGACAAGTGAATAATATGAATGCACTTCTATTACTTGATCAATCAGCAACCCCACTGTTTTTCAGGAACGCTTCACCTGCTAAATAAACGTAAAAATGTTTGCTAGACAAATGTTTAGTAAACGGTATTTTTATTAAAAACGGCGCGAATAAATTGTTTTAAAATTTGTAAAAGCATACATAGAGGGAATGTTTATGAAACATCATAATCAGTAAGTTTTCTCAATAAGACAGACGATGCAGTACGTGTTTTCCTTCGAGGTAACCATTTTATGACCCATATACGATTTGTTTACTTTAACTGGGTTTTACACGGAATTTATCAATTTATTGTTCAATTAATTGAAAAAGTTGTTCCTCAATTTATTGATGTGTGTAAAGTGTTCAAATTTCAACAACAAATTTTATACACCATTTTATTAACGAAAAAATTATCAATTTATTTTGAAAATAGAACAAGTTCTATTTTTTATCATTTTTTTAGGGAATTCTAGGTATATTTTTATCTGTTTAGTTATTGCCAACTGTTTAGTTGTACCATAACCAAAAAATGTATAAGTTATGTGTTTCTTTTTCAAATGTTACAGAACCGCAAACGTTCTAATTCACCATCATCTAGGTTATTTCTTTTGTTTTTGTTCACAGCTCGTAATTTTGTGAATATTTTTTTCAATATTTTCATTTTGATCAATATGTCAACATGTTTTACAATCGGTAATGAAAAAGTTTTCAAAAAAATTGGTAAATAAATTGATGTTTGTAAAGTGATCCTTTTATTTTCAAGGTTACCAATAAATTGTTCAGTTACTTGACAAAAAACTTGATCAATAAATTAAACTGATACTTGCTTACTTTATCAAATAAATGTAAAATACATGTTCGTAAGCCTGCATTGAATATATCATGTTCAGAATGACCCGCTATCTTTAACATACTAACATATTTTACTTAACAGTATGCAGATAACTCTAAAACAGAAAAGTGTTTAGTTTAACTGCTTGATTTAGCTACCAACACGGGTAAAACAGGCATAAGTATTATACACCTCATTCATCTCAAATGTTGTTATAAGATAAAAATCTATACTAATTGAAGCGTCTTATTTTATACGGATTCAGAAATAGTAAAGACCAAGAAAACAAACCTGGAAGCTGCAAAGAAACTTGTGACTTGATAACCAAAACTGGCATAGTAAGCATGTTCCATTATTGCCATCACTTGGATGGCATTATACCCTAAAATTTATTTTTTGTTATTATGTACAAAATGTTAAAACTGTTATTTTTTCATGACAATGAAATAATGTCTTATTTACCTTGCCTCTTGATTCTTGGAATGACATTATGTGCAAATTCTTTGTAAGATCCAACTTTAGGTTCAGGAGTTGCAATACCAACATGGCATTCATAAATTTTCATATTTCTTGGCCTTGGAACTTTTTGATTCTTGAAATTATATCTCTAAAATAATATACCAAATAGTGAGATGGATACAGTAATATGCAGTGAGAATATGTATATGTTATACCTGATTATGTGGAGGATCCCATAATCTTTGTTTATAAATAGTACCTTCATGTTTAGGAGGTTGCACAACATAATTTGCCCATGGAGACAACCTGTCTACAAGCTGTCCTGTTGGTGTTCTGACCACAATCTAAAAGAATATTCAACTAATACTGATTCTTGTTTCAAATTGGTTCCCATGGAATGTGTACAATAAAGAGCGAAACAAAGGAATTTATAGGACACAGATAAACAGAAAATGTCCCTCTACACAGATACATCAGTGTTAGTAACATCTCACTGATGAGTTAAATAGAGTGATTAGTATACCCCATGCATTTTTAATATAGAATCATGGAGTTATTCTACATCACTGCCAATGGGGATTAGTTCATTACACGTTACATTTTACAACATTGATATAACACATAAAAACATGCAGTGAACGACGGGTTCTGTCAAATTGTATTGGGTTCTGTCAAGTTGCAGAGTAAAAATTAGCAATTAAATGTTTCATTGTATGCTTTTATTACATTGAACGTATGAAACAAATAACATCAAAGTGTGCTTATCAAGACCTGACATCTTATAATTCTATCAAAAGTAACCAAATAATAATATACACTTTCCGTCAAAAAAATAAATAAATAAATAAAATGGAACAGTCTTACAATTACACTTTAAAAACTGATAAAAAATATTTAACTGTTTTAATAGAAAACTATAAGTATTGGGAAGCAATACAATGTTTATATAACAAACTGTATAAACATCTTTTGCTAACTAAACATTCTATAATAATAAATAATGCCCGCTTGAACGAAGACTATATGATATCACATATTAAGTAAACGTATTTTAATACAAATTACTCATTGTTAAAATACAAATTTGGGCATTTACTACCCATTTCAGTTATTTTTAAACTCTTGCAAGTGTGTTTTGTACAATAAAATTAAAATGGGAACCGAAAGCGTTGCAGGAGATGCGTCGTTACAAGATAGACGCAGTATTCGAATATTGCTGGGTTTTGGATGTAGCTAAAAACACTAGTAATTGCGATATAAAGCGTCATCAGCGAACTAGTAATTACATACTGGGTTAAATACTTTTTTACCGGTTTTCTAAATATAATCGTAAGACATATGTTGAACAGAAGTATCCAAAATTACACGTAATATGATGTAATGAAGGTATAAATAAAACAGATGCTCGATTAGTTACACATATGATTGTACTCAATACTAATATTTCGACTTTTGTCATTGTCAAAAAATTATTATGAATTTTAACAAGAAATTTTATTATTTGACCACTCACAAATTACAGAAAATGATAAATATGTGATTTAGATTTAACTAAATAACAATTTTGGTTATAAAGTAATGCAGCGTCTTCGAACGTTCAACGGTCTCTTTCATGTTGGCGGAGTGTTACTACTGACGTAGATCACGTGCAGCAGAGGTATTTGGCATCCGCGGCAAAATATACTCGTGTTACACTTCATATTTTTTCAATTTCAGAAACGCATTGCTCACTATTAGTAATGTGCTATTTGTTTTATAAGTATTTAACCACGATAAATGATTTATTCCTGTTTGATACCTTAAAAACAAGCGTATAACGTAGGTGCTCCGCTTACTGATCTAGTGCAAGCTCCGTAAGAGCGAAATTTTAATAAAAAATTATACTAGTCTGTAGAACAGTCTTAGTTTGGTCTGTCTTACAGAAACTGTTTTATTTATACCCTAATTATATATTACATAAACAATCAAGTTACTGACCAACTGTATTCTAAAGAAAACTCAGAACTACATTAATTGAAGGTAGCTAGAATACAATTACTTTTGACAGAAGTAGTTAAATAGATTAATTACTAAATTTATTAGTAAATGGTTAGCATGCTTAGAAGATATTTATAGTACTTGTTCTGTAAATTTGAGATCTCTAATAATTAAAAATAATCATTACTACTTGAATAAGTACAAATTAAATGGGAACTCTTAAAATAATCACCTTCCAGAGCGCACATTCCATTATATTTGTTAGTTAGGAAACATTTCTGTGTACTGTCAGTAAATTATAAATACATACATTGATTTTAAAATTAAACTTGATAAAGTGAATTGGGAGAGAATTTGTGTTATAGTATATTACCTTGACTTCAGAGAGATGTTTAATAGGGCAAGTTCCATCAGTGTTTGGAGGTAATATGAGTTGCCATTTTCCATAATTTAATCTTTTGAAAGGGTGGCTTTCACGATTCCAGAAATCTATAATAAATAAGATTGTAATTAAAAAATATTAATTTTGTATTGTGTATTTCATAATTTAGCTTTTAACTGAACTATGAATATAGAAAAAAATAAATATTTTCAAAATAATGTAATTTAATGTCGACAGATTTACTTTGTAAAACAGTTTTATGGTCTGAATAAAAACAAAGTTGTTTTTAAACGAAAAGAAATCAATGTATTTGTAAATAATTTATAAAGACTTACGAATTTAGAAATGATAATGAAACAGATTCATAAATAATATACATATATTTGTTGATTTTGATCAGTTGCATAGTATGGGCAAAAACTGCAAAAGCGAGATTTTATAACATATTTTAAAAATTCAACAGGTTTTACTCATGCTATTCAATCGATCAAAATCTAATACAACTGTACGTAAATATCGTATATTATTTGTTGACTCTGTTGTGTTATTTTTTCTAAATTCATAACCCTTTATAAATTATGTACAAATACAATGACTTCCTTACGTGGACAGTGTAGCATCCTTTTAAAAACTGCTTACTGATTTTGGCTTTCGCTATGTTCAAAGTAATGGGATAAACTTACGAAATAAATATAATAATTGTTGAAACAACGAACACTGTAAATTTTCACTATTTTTATTTGATAACTGCTCACTAGTTTCGGCTTTCGCCATTTTCAAAGCAATGAAATAAGATACAAACATTAGAACTTAAATACTGAAAATTTAATCCTATGAGAGGGGACATAGACAAGTCGGTCGTCTCATTAAAGTCTTTTTATCTCGTGAGCCTCCAATAAATTTAATTTGGGGTCCTTTGGTTGTGAATGAATGACATCTGGCTTGAAGTTTGAAGAATGTTTTTCTGAGTTTAGATGTACAGCGAATGTAGAATCAGTTTTTTGTTTCTTCCAGGAGGTTCTTTGTTCTTCAGTTCGGATGGCAAAAGATCTTCCTGTTTGGCCACAATAAGCGGAACCACACGTGTCACATGTTAACATTAAAACATTCTTATCCACTATTTTTGCTTTGTTTATTATTTACTAAAGATTTTTTAACATTGTTAATAGTTCTAAATGAAATTTTGACGTTGCTAGAGTTTATTTTGTTAGCTATTTTGGTACTGATAGACCCCAAGTAAGGCAAAGAAACGTATTTGATAGGATTTGTTTAGTTAATTTTAGGATAGATTTTGTTAAGGGCTAATTGTTTGACTTTTTTGGCTAAAAAGGTGTCAATGTATTGAAGATTGTAACCGTTGTTTTCTACTATGGTCTTGATTATGGAAAGTTTATTGTTGAAAACTAATCTGTTTAAGGGCTAATTCATGTGATATTGGGTGAATTGAAAATGTTTTAATGACTGTGTCTTTATGAGTGGGTTATCAATTATTAAATATACAACATTTTTATGTTAATTTATCGTCATTAAATTATACTACGAAATAGATACTATTTACTGGTATATGTAATATAATAAATGTTACACGTTTAAGAGAGGAGTTAGACAAATCAGCATCTCAATAAAGGTTTTTCCTTGTTTAATTAGTTTCAAATATCGTGTGCCTTCTATAACTTAATTTGGGATTTTTTTCGTTGTACATGGATGATATGTAGTTTGAAATTTATATGTTTTTCCATGTTCAAGTGACCAGCGAATGTGGAATTTGTTTTTTCTTAGCGGTTCGATGTTTTTCAATGTGGGAAGCAAAAATCTTGTATTATTGATTTATTATTCTTTTGTAAATTGAATGTTTTTGTTAACAGAATTGCAACTATTAAAGAATTGTTCAAATTGTCTATCAGTGCCTAGCCAACAGATGATTATGTCATCCGCATAACCATAATAATACACACACTGTATATTGAATTTATTTTGAGATAATAGCATGTTTTCAAAATAATCTATATATATCTCTCTGAACAAAGGACTTGTGGGAGCCCATAGAAAGTCCAGAATCTTGTTAATAAGCCTTGTTATTAAATATGATATAGTTTTGATCCTAACAGATTTGGAATGATTCCACTTCGCGATGGTTATATAAGTGATTTTTCGAGTATTTTTTCAATTATACGTACTAAGTTTTCTGTTGGAATATTGGCAAAAAGGTGCATTTTATGTTAATATGGAGTTTCTTTAATTTGTTAACTAAATCTAATGATATTTTATGATCTAAGTTGAAATTTTGTTAATTTATCTCATTGCTTTGAAAATGGTGAAGTCCAAAACTAATAAGCAGTTGTTAAATAAAAATAGTGAAATGTTTTTTATTCAAACCATTATTAAATATTTTCATAACACGTCAAGTCATATTATGAAATAGTTTTTATTCTTACTAAAGTCTCCAGTTAAATATAACTGTTGTGCTCCTGGTGCCCACTCCAAGCAGCTCACCGAGTTGTCAGGATTGACATGTATACCAAACGATTTGTACCCTTTTGTAAATGCATGTATTCCTTCTCCTTCCTCAATTTTTTCCATTGCATCTTTAAGACATGCATATCTAAAATTATAATTTTAGATAAGTATATTTAGAACTTATTTTTAAACAAGACATTGTTATAACTCAAAATTCTATTTATGTATACATGGAATTTTTAGAAATTAATTTTCAAAAATAATAATTTGCAACTATATTGAACATACATATATTAGAAAAAAGTATATAAACGTGGCTTTTTTTTAAATAAATTAATGGGGAAAAAACGACTTCATTTTTATAACTTTCAAAAGAATACGAGTTTTAAATTTGTTATTCATTGTATTCATAGTATTTGTAAAAATAATAATATTCATATAATTGTATGTTTGCAAACAATATGTTGCAGCTACATTTCAACAGTTTTATTAAATTAACTCGTGTCACACTTCAATATATCAATTTTTAGTGATAAATAAGTATAATAGTTTGATTTTTACATAGAATAACTAAGTATTGTGATTATAAAAGAATATTTTGCCCGGTTTTTGGAAAGTCATAAACATAACCTTGTTCAATGTCATACAATAACCTTGTCAAAGTCATATGTTTAAGACTTAAAAACATACCTTCTTCGAATTTCTTTTTCATACGGCTTTAAATAAGAATCCCTGTCCAGTAAATTTTGTAAATCAGGTACTTCTATATCCATAGGATCCATAGATGAGAATTTACCACCCATTTTATATTGATTTGAAAAGAAACGAACAGTAGTGAGGAGTTTTCAACAAGATACTAGTTAGATCATGTAAATTTTATACCGGTTTATCAATCCAAGGAATCACACATTAAAAATACGATTAACGCGCGGAAAATATAAATATATATTCAACGCAAATGGCAACAATCCAAAACACTTTGATTGTTTGTGAATACCGGCTTTACCATCTGATCAGAGAAGTGAACGATTAGTTCCGCTTGAATGAGGGAGTTGATAGCGCACGTACGGAATTTAAAATTGTTTCAAAACAAAATTATTTTAAATGAGGTAGTTCAGTTGTTTGGAAATTATAGTTTTGAAAATGGTTGAAAACTTGTCAATCGTTAATCTACTAATGGCTGGTTGCTAAAGTAAGAATTATCCCTAACTCAGACTTAGAGAAAACTCTTACGTTAGCAACCCGACATAAGTAAAAAAAGTATTTAAAGGTCGATTTGAAGTTGTTTTTATTTTAAAAATACAATTGCATTATTAAAAACTGCTGTAGGAAACATGTTTTCTAAATAAAAATTAAGAAGAAGCTATACATATAAATGTAAAAAAGGAAGAAATTGAAACAAATATCACTGATCTAAAATTTTTTATTACCTATCAATTAAAATTGACAGACAGTAATTTGTGAAGAATGTCACATAAATTTTCTTTTTTAAATAAAAACAACAAAAAATTTAGTTATTTATTTCACTGTTAAGTAAAAATATAGATTTATCTGCAAATTAAAAATAAATAAATGTTATACAGGGTCGGCACGTAATTTTGCGGGGTCGGGTTCAGAAAAAAATAAAGAGGAAAAAGGAAGACGGACCAAAGTGCTATAGTCCGTTCAAAGGTGAGAATGCAGTATTACTCTTATGGCAAATGGGAGCGGTCTTGCCAAAAGTGTCAAATGTGTCAATTATAATAATATGAAAAACTTGTATGATTTACAAAAATCAACTCTTATAAAACTCAAAATAACTCAACAAAAACAAATGACCATTTGTAGAATACTGCGTCATCATAGATCAGTGCGTTTTAGAACTGGCAACGTCGACGAGCAAGAAAAGAATAGCGTCATTGTGTAAACCCATTAGAGAGTATGAAAAAGAACTACTCCATATGTCCTGTACTGCATACTCACCTTTAAACGGACTATAATTTGAACTACGCATACATGTGACGTATCACTCACGCTCTGATTGGTCAGAAGTTACGAGACACCTTTACTTTAATAATCTTGAGTGAACGTGATTAATATTTTCTTCTCGTGCGTGATTAAAACTTTGACGTGCCACGTTGTGAGTGCAATCACGGCGTGACACGACTCACGATAACAAAATTTTATGCAAGATTGTACTAGTTTAAATTTTAGTTTTTGTTTGTTTTTTTATGATTTCGTTTAGGACTGTCATGTTCTATTCTACTGATATCTACTATCCAACATTTCAGAACTTTTCACGTATAGTATACGAATGAGTCTTTTTGAGAAATTTTGTAAAATTTTTTAAAAAGTATGAGAAATTTTTACTACAGGCGTTACGTTTATTCAATCCACAAGATTGCTCAGATTGATCTGGTGACGTCACAAGATTAGTCGGATTGCTCGGATTTTGTTAACATTTTCGTAGGCAATTTGTCTGAAGTTAAGTAGAGACGCCTGGTGACGTTGGCGCTAACTGCAACTGTCAAATTTCTGTTGTTGATTACAACTGCTACCGCATTTTGTTTTATAAATATGAGTTTATTACTAATATTTAACAGAATTCTATCACATATGGCACTTATTTCGTATATTTTGTTAAGTTATGTTTTCAACACATTCTAACTGGCTGTAAGATTCAGTTTACCAGCGCTAACCCCCACCACCAGCAATCCACTAATCCCGGCAATCCTGCCAGATCATCTGATTGCTTGGTAACGCTCGGATTGCTCCGGCGGATCAATCGGATTGAATAAAAATAAGCTAATGTGTACGCTCCGACTGACTTTACGAACGGATCGAGAGCACTCGATCGATTTTTTTTTCTAGCTTTTGTATTAATACATCTTTTTATAAGATTTTTTCAATATTCAATTTTTCAGGTCTGAAAATTTATAAACACTGCCGGCCTAAGTATATTTCATGCCGCAGAACTTATCTGGGAACAGAAACGAATTAGCTCTTAAGGTCATTCAAAAAATAAAAAGGAAAACATGATTCTTTTATACTTTTATATACATACATAACAATCGTTACTTATTAATAAATTATGGGACAGGCGAGGGTTGCCCTACTATTA